>NW_015149041.1:742671-753433 GCF_001465965.1 Polistes dominula | reverse complement strand
TAAACACCCTAAAGGGATATACCTGAAACTACTTCTATAAATATAATTAATTAGAATTAATTTTACAATTTGTTTAATTATTTAATTTAATTATTATAAAAATTTAATTTTATTATTTAAATTATTAATTTTTATATTAATAAAATAATACGTTATATTTAACGATCATTATTAAGATTAATTGTATTAATTAGTAACAATTATAACAATTGTTTATTCCTATACTAAATATATTACTACAAGGGGCTGGGAGGATCACCCTTTTTTAGTTTTCATTATCGTTTTATATGGGCTGTTTTTACTTTACGACAAGAAAAAAAAGAAAACAAAAAATTAAAAAAATGGGGAGGACACATCAAAGTGCGAAGGTCGAAGACACACTCCCCCTCTCTCTCTCTCTCTCCCTCTCTCTCTCTTTCTCTCTTTGTCTCTCTCATATGAGCCTTGACCCCTTTGAAAATCTAATTTGCGTTTATAGACACCGACGACCTAATCCACTTTTCTTTTTTTTTTTCATTTTTTTTTTTTTGTCGTCTGTCAATATATTATACACCCATATATATATACAGACAATCAAATAAAAATATATATATATATCTATCCAGTCTGAGAAGATATTTTATGATCAATTTAAAAAGCAAAAAAGGGAGGTGTGTGAGGGAAATAGAAAGAACAATAACCTTCGAAAGGGGTTGTTGGTTCGAGTAAATTGTAACTTGAAAAACAACAAACAAACAATAAAAAAAAGAAAAATATATAACCAGTCTGAGAACATCTTTTATCATGAATTTAAAAAAAAAAGGTGTGTGTGTGTGTGTGAGTGAAATAAAAAGAACAATACCCTTTAAAGGGGTTAGTTGTTGGTTCAAGTAAATTGTAACCTAAAAAACAACAAACAAACAATAAAAAAAAGAAAAATATGTAAACAGTCTAAGAAGTTATTTTATCATGAATTTAAAAAAAAAAGGGGGTGTGTGAGTGAAATAGAAAGAACAATACCCTTCGAAAGGGGGTGTTGGTTTAAGTAAATCGTACATTTGAGAACATCGTACTCAGTATTCGTATTATACTTGAAATAAAAAAAAAGATACAAATAAAAGGAGAAGAAAATTCTTCAGATATGATGACATATCGAATGAAAATTGTTTTGATATATGAGAATAGTATGAAAATGAATAGGTTTTCATTTTTTTTTTTTACATCTTCTTCTTCTTCTTCTTTTTCTTCTTTTTCTTCTTCTTATGACATAACTCGTTCTTTCTATCTTACACTCTATCATATTTTTCTTTTATTTTTCATGAAGATAGATAAAGCTCTTTTCGTTACACCATTTCTCATACAAGTGAGAAGGTGACAGGGGTGAGGGATGAGAAGGTATAGGGAGGAAGTAAAAAAAAAGGGGTAATAGTAGTAGTAGTAGTAGTAGTAGCAAAACTAAAAAGTCTTGAACGAACATTTCTATGAACAGGATATATAGTAATTTTATCCTTACTCAAAAGGGGGTTTCACCAAGTTGAAGAAGAGGATTTGTTACTAGAGTTACATATAGAGTATACTAGTGAATAGTGATAACTAAAAGGAAAAACGCAAATAGTATCCTAAAGTATACATATATATATATATGTATGTATATTTATGTGCTGTAATTACAAGAGGTACATATATACGTTCTTGGTACCGATAATATCAAGATTGATATTTTATTTAATAATTTATTTTCAAATTAAGAAAAAAAATATATAATATATTATATATTATAAATATTATTATTTATATATAATATTTATTTTATAAATAATATATTTATAATATTATATTAAATTATATAATATTTGTAAATAATAATTATTAAATAAAAATATTATAATTTTAATTATATAAATTATATAAAATTATATTAAATAAATAATAGTTTATTTTATGAATTTTATTATTTTTTTTTAAATAAAATTTATTTTCAAATTTAAAAAAACAATATATTATATATTATGTGTTATATGTATTAGTATTATTTATATAGAATATTTATTTTATAAATAATATTTATAAATAATAATTATTAAATAAAAATATTATAATTTTAATTATATAAATTATATAAAATTATATTATATAATTTATATAATAATATTTTGTATTTGATAAATAATATTATTCTATTATTTATTTTATTATTTTTTATTATTTAGTTCTATCATCTATATATATATATATAACCAAAATGGAGTAAGAGCGAATATTAGTTTGCAAACAAAAATAAAAAATAAAAAGAATTACTTTGATTAAAAAGAAACTTTTTACTACTGTGTGTGAATTGGATAGAAATAGAAAAAAAAAATAAAATATAAAAATAAAAAAACTAAAAAAAAAATAAAGAAAATAGAAAAATGCCGAGGTCTTGACCTCAATATCCTTTCCATTTCTCGATCGGAATCCTATCGAAAGTGGGTTTAATTTACACACTAAAAAAAAAAAGAAAAAAGAAAGAAATAATATTTACAAAGAATAATATTATACAGTGTGTTCGTCTAGTATATGTGTGGGTGTGTGTGTGTGTATATATTAGTGTGATAGTTCTAGGCGTCACATCTTCCGGTAGCCTTTCAAGACCTGGGTGTTACTATCTCTTTTGGATCATGGCCAGGTTCCTTGGATAAGGTCGTAGAATTTGTTAGTCTGCTGAGTATACCTATCTAAGAAATTTTATTTCTTTTCTTTTATTATATTTCTTCTTCTTCTTCTTTTCCTTCTTCTTCTTCTTTTTCTTCTTTTTCTTAATCTTAACTTTTTAAATCATTCTTTTAACCGGTGTGTTTTATTTCATAAAGAAAATTATCTCAAATGTGAAGAAACTTTTACGTTGATTTGACATCAAATATACTTTTAATAAAAATATATAATAAAAATATTCAAATTAATATAATAATAATTTAAAATATTAAAAAATAATGAAGGAATATGTGACACTGTATGTAGCAAGGAGGTTATGTTGAAACACGCGAGGGTAGACATGGAATTAAGTTTATCAGTATCGGTATCAGTATCAGTATTAAAAAATAATTAAAATATTAAATTAAAATATAATAATTTAATTAAATAATTTAAAATATTAAAATAATTAATATATAATAATTAATATAATAATTTGAAATATTTAAATATAATCAAAATATAAAATATAAAATTAAATATAATAATTTAATTAGATAATTTAAAACATTATAAAATAATTGAAATATAAAATTAAATATAATAATTTAAAATATTAAAATATAATTAAAATATAAAATATAAAATTAAATAAAATAATCTAATTAACTATAATAAATATACATATATATATATAAATTTTAAAGTAACTCCAATGGTAATAGAATTTTTATGTTGTTTAAAATTGAAAACAACTTACTAAGATTGTTCAAAATGAATTTTTTTTTTATCTACAATTAATTCAATATATATATATATATATATATATATATATATATATTGTGTTTTAATGAATGAAAGTTTAACATTTTAACTGACAATAATATTTCCCGTTAAATGAGCAAAATAAAAAAAAAAAGAGAAAAAGAGAGAGAAAGAGAGAGAGAGAAAGATGAGAAGATGGTTAAAGGGTTAGGGGGTTAGGGGGTTAGGAGGAATGGTGGAAAACGATCACACGAACTGTCCTAGTTTATAAAATTCCATTTGCATTGAAAACTCTTACCCTACGACCTTATCGTAGGAAGAATCGGTGTCTCGTTTTGTCGGTAGAATCTTGAAAACTATGTCTTTCCAAGCTATCGATTGGTCTTTCATCATAAACCAAGAAGAAAGGAAGTTTGTAAATGTAGGGATATATGTAAAGTGCTTGTAACAAGCTTTACTTTCACGCCTTTTAATTAAAATCTATCCGACGAGCCAACATTGAATTGTAAAATATATTCATAAGTGCATAATTTCGAAAGAATACATTTTTTCATAATTATCCTGACACGAATGACGATGACGATGACGATGACGATGACGATGACGATGACGATGACGATGACGATGACGATGACGATGACAATGAAGATGGTGATGGTAATGGTGATGATAGTGAAATTATAAGCAAAATAAAAACCAATGTTCTATAATTTATTATTTAAGGGTTAATTATTAGGATTAAGTAAGGTTAATAAGGTTTGATAAAAAAAAAAAGAACATTTTCTAACCTAACCTAAATTTAATGTTTTATCAATTATTCTACATAAACAAATAGTTTTTTTTTTTAATTAATATAACAAAATATTTCAAAAGTTAGGTTAATTATTCACATAAGAGAAAGAGAGATTAATGTTCTATTATTATTATTATTATTACTATTATTATTACATATAATAAATGTAAAACAAAATTATAGGTTTTGATCAAAACAAAACCTAATTTTTTAACCTAACCTAAAACTAATATTTTATCAATTATTCTACAAAAATAACCAAATATTTTATTTCTACAAAAATATAACAAAGTATTTCAAATGTTAAGTTTATTATCCACATAAGAGAGAGAAAGAGAGATTAATGTTTTATTATTATTATTTTATAAAATTTTATTGTTTATTTTTTATTATTTTTTTTTTTTACATTTATTATATATAATAATAAAATTATTATTATTATTATTATATAAAATAAATGTGTATAAAAGAGAATAAAAGAACTTTGATCAAAATTAGAAAATTTTCCAACCTAACCTAAATCTAATGTTTTATTAATTACCCTACATAAACAAATATTATTTTATTTTCAAAAAAAAAAAATAAATATAACAAAGTATTAGTACAATAATTAGGCTAATTATTGACAGATTAAGCTTTCAATAAGCTAATCGAAACATTTTCATAGGACAATAACTTTTAACTCATAAAAAATCAAAACAAAAACAAGAAGACAAAAGGAAAGGTGACAAAAAATACAAACAAAAAAGAGACAAAGAAACAAAAACTTGGAGAAAAAGAGAGAGAGAGTGAGAGAGAAAGTGAGAGACAAAAAAAAGCCGAAAAGAGAGAAAAGCTTGCAAGCTTCCGAGAGGGTACGATCGATCTCTCTCGACACGATGCACTTGTACATGCACCATGCATCTACTCACACTCTCGAAAAGAGAGAGAAAGATAGAGAGAGAGAGAGAGAGAGTTACCAATACATTTACACAACTTACACGACCAACACAATAACTACACAAATACACAAATACACAACTATGTTGTCCCTGTTATATGTTCGGAACTACAAATAACGACCACAACACTACGAAGAAAAATTACGTATATATATACATATACATATGTATGTATATATGTATATATATATATATATATATATATATATATATATATATATATNTATATATATATGTATGTATGTATGTATATATGTATTTGGTATTTATCTCTCGTGCCACTCCAATTCGCCGCAAAGAGTCGACCTCGGCACGATCCGTATGTACAACGACGGAAAATCTCGTTTATGCTATGAAATCAAGAGTCAAACATAACCAAAAAAAAAAAACATATCTGACCAATAACCGATCTTGGCTCATGCTGGTTTTTAATATTCTGACTCTATTAAATATTTTTTTATTAACCTACAACTACGACTATGCTAAACCATTGTTTTAGTATTTTCAACTACACGAATTTGTTTACCTATAATTATAGAAATAATATATAATAATAATATAGATAATATATTATAATATATAATATAATATATATATATATATAATAATTTTGGTTTTTTTATTAATATTTTTAAAGTAAATTGTTTCAAAAAATAAAAATAACAGCCATTATGCAATTTCAAAATAAAGTTTCAACACACAATAAACGTACGAGTTTTTGGATTTCTTTTTTTAATTTATATTATTTATAATAATATATATAGTAATTTTTTTTTTTTTTTATTAATATTTTCAAAGTAAATTTTTTTCAAAAATACAGAAAAATCTTTAATGCAATTTCAAAGTAAATGTTTCAATGCACCATAAACTCACGAATTTTTGGATTACATTTTTTGCTATTTATTTTATTCAACAAAAAATTATTAAAACCTAACGAAATGAAAATCATACTAAGATAATATACATGTATATACTGCAATTAAATCAGATATACATATGATATAGTATATTAAATAACTTATATCTAATTAACGAGCTATCGAATGTAAAACAAATCTGCTAGATATAATGTTACACGTGTCAACAATATTTATAAATAAAACGTACGGAATATTAACTTATTAATTATCTATTAAATATATATATATATATATATACACGTTTATAAATCATATCGATGTATTCAATAATAATAATTATTATTGAAACATATATATAAATAATATTAAAAATTATTTACAACTAAAACCCCTTATAGTCCCCCCCCTCCCCCGAATTTTCCTTACCCAAGACTAACAACTGTAATACTAACGCAAATTAATAAAATAAAACTAAACAAACTACTATAAAAAAAAAAATAAAAAAAAAAAAGTTTTCACTTGAATAATTCGAATAATAAAGAAAAATTTGTGTTTATATTTTAACAGGTAATGCATCGTTGTTATTGCAAACCGAGGAATGCAATACAGGACGACATCCTTTGTTAGCGAACAATCTTCAAGATGGCGGAGCAGACAGTGACACGAATAGTCATTGTGCATTGATATTGGAAGAGACTACACCAACTTCAGCCAATCACAATTGCGGCGGTGGTACGCGGGAAAAGAGCAATGGCAACAATAATTACGAAATGAGAGAATTCAATAGAAGATTATTACTATCAAACGGTGGTAGTCCTGGTACGCAAGGTGTTACGGCAGGTGGACAAAGCAGGCGTACCTGACTATGGAAGTGGTGGCGTAACACCTGGAATCATCTTCTTTATAGGAGCAATCGGCCCGCCGAAGTACCAGTATATAAATAAGCCTACGTAAATATAATACACACACACACACATATATATACAAACCACCTCTATACATAATATACATAATATACATATATAAATACTATATCGTGTTATGATATAGAGGTTAACTTTTTGTTTTTGTTTTTTCTTTTTTTTAACAAACAGAAAAACCCGACAATTGTTCTTAAGAAATATTCAAGGACAACAAGAAATATAAATGAACGTGATCAGTGTAATAGGAAAAAAAAAAAAACACTTATAAACATTTTATAAGTAAAAAAATAGAACGGTATCAGTAATATATATATATATATATTGATATGGCATATCTTTTTTTTTTTGCTATAACGAAAGTATGGAGGGTAGGGGTAAGGAGTATCATCTGTGTATATGAAAAGTGTCCGTCGAAATGCATTAAATTAGGGTGGCGCCACAGTAGCTTCAGTGTATATTTTAAAGAAAGCGCCAAATATTATTAGAGTAAAATTGAGAAATAAACATAGAACACAAATTTCACAAGACAAATTTTACCCATAATTCTGTTCTGTTATTATTCACATTACTTTTTCATAAAATTAAAATGATTAAAAAATCAATAAACGTATTATTCACAATTCACGAAATCAAATCACTCTAGTGATACGTTTTATCATAATAATTCTTTTTAAGGTTATATTTACTACATTATTTTGTACTACGCAAGTAGTTGAAATTTTTAATAATTAACTACTTTAGTTGCCCAATAATATTACATTTTTTAACTCGGCATACTTCAATTCGTTTACAATTGCTACATTCATATCATACCCTTTGTCTACACCAGCGCCATTCTGGAAGGTTTTTGAACTGTTATTTATAGCATACATACAGTTGGACACTTTTTCAAATTACTCTTAACCTCTACCCTCCATAAACGAAAGAAAGAAAGAAAAAAAGGAAAGACAAAAATAACCAAAAAATTAATCATAGGCATATATATATATATATAGGTATATATGATACGCGATCGTTATACGTCCCCCTCCACTCCTCCCTTCATCCCCACTCTTATAATATTATTTTTATCCTATCGCGTCTCGAGAAAAGGATTCGCTTTTATTTGATTTATTTTAATTTTATTTATGAATTTAACTCCCAACACGAATTGATTGCATGAATCTGAACACGATGGTCTCTCTTTTAGGGTATTTTACGTGGAAAATTTGTACCATAAATATATGTGTATATATATACACATATTACCAACTATGTATAGAAACATATATATATATATAAAACACCGACACACACGTTCACGATCGTTTCTCTTATTAGCTGTTCCATAACACCATTAGAAAAAAGTAAAAACTTTACCCCCATCCCCATATGCGTGTTCTATTAATGTATGTATGTGTGTATGCATGTATATATATATATGTATGTATGTATGGATGTTTATCAGAAAATATAGAATAAAATACACATATATATATATACATACTTCATATTTAAATACGCATACTTATTTACGCAACAACAACAACAACATACGTACAACTAAACTAAATTAATTGCATATTATTATTCGTCAATGATAATTATAAATTATTCAATGCTATAATATGAATTATATTGATGATTATGTATGTGTATATTTGAAATGATATAGTTTTGTATTTTGTAATTTAAAGGGGTGTCTATATATATATATTTCGCGAAATGAACAGCCAATAACAATGATTGAGAACGTGTACCACCATTGATTTTGAACAAAAATTTCTCTAATCTTCTCATTCTTAATTTTTTTTTTTTTTTTTTTTTTTTTATTATTCTTTGATTTATTTTTTGTTTTGTGATAAGGAAAGACGATAGAAATGATAAAGATATGAAAGGAAGGATTGGATGGGTGGTAATCATCCCCCACTACTACAACTACCACCATTAAGTTTCAAACTTTATATATAAATATATACATGATAAAACAAGATTAGGATGAAAATAATGTTATTGTTGTTATCTCTCTCAATATTGTTAATGTTTTTATTTTATTTTAATTTTTTTTTTTTATTTAATTATTATAGTTTATTAATATTCTTTTTTTATTATTATTATTTATAATATTGAAATATTAGTTAGTGAAATATTACAGTATTGAAATAATTTAGAAACCCTATAGATCTGATTGTATATTATTTTTGAAAAATATTATATAATTGTTATACTTTAATTTATTATTTTTGGTTTAAAAAAAAAAAAAAAAAAAGTAAATTTTATTTATTTGTAAATAGTATTTATATATTTAAATTTAAAATTGTAAAAATATCAAATTGAAATTTAATTAAATTAAAAATTAAATTATAAAATATAAAATATAAATTAAATTAAATTAAATGTAAAAAAAAAGTAATTAATTTTAATTAAATTAAAATTTTTTTTTTAAATTAATTAATTTTAAAAATTAAACATAAAATTATAAAATATAAAATTAAAAAAAAAATAAATTTATATTTATTTAAATATTTTTCTCTTTTTTTTTTTTTTCTTCCAAATATTTCTAATATTTGGAAATTTGGAAACAATTTAAAAATCCCAGAAAAAATCTCATTATATATTATTTGATAAAAATATTCTATAATTGTTTATACTTTGATCTATCATTTAAAAAAAAAAAAAAAAAAAGGGTACTTTTCGAAAAATTATTATAACCATAATATTAAACAAAAAAAAAAAAAAAAAGAATAGAAAGAAAGACAATAAAAAATTTATACAATTATTTTAACACAAAGGGATGAATGTTGTGTACGATGATTCGATATCCCTTCTCGTTTCTTTTTTTTTTTTTTTTTATTAATTAATATTACAAATAATTCAATCTTTTATCAGATCTATCTAGTAATATTACTATGATAATAAAAATTTCTCTTAAAATGTTTAATAATAGAATGGTCAAATTTTAAACTAAATGAAACACTTTGTTAATTAATTAAAAAAAAAGAATACCGTGCGGATGAACCGACACGTTAAACGTTTTACAGTCTGATAATAACCCACACATAGACACACATACACCCACAAAGAAATACACTCATGAACTCAAAGACCAAAAAAAAAAAAAAAAGAGAGACCATAACAAAATTAATTAGATGCAATCTAAGAAGATTAAATTATTTAAAAAAAAAATAAAAGAAAAGAAAAAAAACCAAGACCAAATTAAAATGTACCTACCTATGATGATAGTTGAAGAAAAGTGTGTGTTATCTGTGTATGTGTGTATGTGTATATGTATCTCTTTCTTTCTCTATTATTTTGGTTTCTTTATATTTTTATTATTATTTATTTTTTAAATCCTAGGATGTTTGTAAAATTGACGAAAGAAAATAAGAAAATATATCCCATAAAAAAGAATAAGTATAATAATAATAATAATAATAATAATAATAATAATAATAATTTATACAGTAAAGAAACAGCTCGATCAGTCTTTTAGTTTTCCCCGGAGTAATAGGAAGCCCTTCCTTTCAGTTTCAGAAATAGCTACAACGAGAAAAACGACGGAGAAAGAACCTGAATACGTGCATGCATGCACGTATGCACATATACACACATATATACATATATATATAGGATACGTAGGTCGTGCATAAGTAAATACGTGTTTGTATATAGAAAATGCACGTATGCAATTTAGTTAGAAGAAAAACAAAGCTTCAAGAGGATATTTGTTTCTTTTCTTTTTCATTTTCTTTTTTTTCTTTTGTTAATTTCATCAAAATAGTAAAAATCAACATTACTGTATTTCAACGTAACAAATAACAAGTTTTTTTTTTTTCTTCTTTTTTTTTTTTT
>NW_015149041.1:714821-734390 GCF_001465965.1 Polistes dominula | reverse complement strand
AAAAAAAAAAAAAAAAAAAGAACGAAATAAAAGAGAAAATACGGAAGTTGAAAGAAAATTCATTGTTTTGTATCACATTATGTTTGATGTGTCAATACTTAAACTAAACAATTTTGTAATTTGTCAATTAAAAAACATTAAGCAATCACGCATATATACACAGTCACCGTCATTACATATACTATTATAAATATGTATACGATTCTTATTATATATGCTTATTTTATGTGATGAACTTTAGTTAACGAACGGACTTTGAAGAAGTAAGAATTGTCAAATCATGTTACCTTTTAAAAAATTATATTTGATCGCTTATAATGCGATAGAGGTTATCGGGTAAGTAATTTTTTTTTGTTTTTTTTTTTATATTATTTGCATTATTTTTAAAATTATATTAAATTTGTTTGAACATATATATATATGTATGTATTATGAAAAATATACAAATTTGATTAATTTTCACAATAGTTATTATATTTGTGGTTAGGTTTACATACGTATATATAGTATACTGTTATTTTATCTATTGATGACAAATACACATTCAATTGTTTAATTCAAATTTTAAATGATATTTTGTATCAATAATATCATTTAACAATAATTAATATTATTATATTTATTAAATGTAATTTTATATATATTTTTCTTACTAACAACATTTGATTTATTTTACAGTTGGTCTTACGTATTCTATATATTGATATCCCATTATGGGGATAATGCGTCAACGTTAAGTCTTTGGGATAAAATTTGGCTTCCTTTAACCTTTATTCAATATTCTGCTTATTTGGAGGTATTGAAATAAACTAAACAATTAATTTTAAATTGAATTAATATTATCCAATTATTTTGTAAATATATATTTCATTGATTATATATAAAATAGAAATATTTTCTTGTTCATTTAGGTAATACATTGTATAATAGGTTTTGTTCCATCAAATGCATTTATAACATTGGCACAAGTTTCAAGTCGTGCATTTCTTATCTTGGTATTATTCTCATTACCATGGGAATTCGTTGAATCATCACTTTGTTTACCATACACTGTTCTATCATGGAGTATTACAGAAATTCTCAGATATTTATATTATCTATTGAACATTATATCATGCGTACCAAAGTTTCTAACATGGCTGAGGTAAAAAAATACATTTTGATATTTATTTCATTTGATTTAATTGTGATTTTTTTTTTTTATAACAATTATATAACATAATTTGTATTTGTATAGATATTCTACATTTATGGTACTTTATCCCACTGGTATTAGCGGAGAACTTTGGTGTATTTATTATGCAATTGTTTATTCCATGTCTCATCCTGAATTATGGAGTTATGCATTACCTAATCCATGGAACTTTACATTTAGTTATTTGTACTTGTTGATAATTATTGTTTTAACGTATATTCCAGGTAAGCATTATTATTATTATCGTCATGTTAATTACCTTTTTTCTTAATATTAATAAATGTTTTTTTTCTTACATTGTAGGTTCGTTTATATTATACTCGCACATGTTGTCACAGAGAAAGAAAATATTGGGTACAAAGGTTGCAGTAAAAAAAGTCAAATAAATAAATTATTATTCTTTTTTTTTTTTTTAGATATAATATATCACTATTTTTTTTGTTATTAAATAATTATTAATATTTAAATAATATGTGTCATATATTATTTAAGATTAAATCTATCTTTCATATTTTAAAGTTAAAATATATATATATAGAAAAAATGTAAAGTATAGATTTAATGAAATAATTCTNAGGTTCGTTTATATTATACTCGCACATGTTGTCACAGAGAAAGAAAATATTGGGTACAAAGGTTGCAGTAAAAAAAGTCAAATAAATAAATTATTTTCTTTTTTTTTTTTTTTTGATTCAATATATCACTTTATATATTGTTATTAAGTAATTTTGAATATTTAAATAATTTGTGTCTTATATTATTTAAGATTAAATCTATCTTTCATATTTTAAAGTTAAAATATATATATATAGAAAAAATGTAAAGTATAGATTTAATGAAATAATTCTATTTTCATTTTAATAAACAAAATTTATTTCTTATGCATGATCACCAGTAGGTACAGCTTTAATAATATCTGAATTTCCTGGATCTGTTATCGAAAGAGTACAAACACGGAAATACTTTCCACATGCTGTTCCCAATTCAATGTTATTTCCAGTGTAGTGATGTACACCTGTCTTTGCTAGCATAGCGTAGTACTCGATCTCAGATTTCCTAATAATAGAAATGATTATTATTTTACAGAATTGATTTTTATTTTCATTGTCCACTGTACTTACAAACAGGGACTAGAGACTACTCCGTAGTTCTCCTTCATTATTTTTAATATAACCAAACAAGAAAGTTACAAAAATATATTTCATATTTTATTATTAATATAATAATATTTAGACAAATTTTATATAAAATATCTTATCTATAGATAGATTTGTAACTTTCAGGTTATAGGTTATGTTTTTTTTTTCTTTTTTTTTAAGGAGTACTACATCTCAGTCTCACCTTAAAGGAGGAGTATTGTTTGCAATTATGACGAGCTTAGCTTTGCCTTGTCGTAGAGATTTCAGAGTTTGCTTGTATCCCAATACGTACTTGCCCGATTTCATAACAAGGGCAAGCGTATTGTTAATACTATCTTTGTCCTTTTTCTGTTAAAACAAGTAATATATTTATATTAAAAAAAAAAAGTTATATTTTTCTTCATTTCTTTTTTTTAAACTAAATATTTAATGTTATTTTAAGTCGAATAAAAATTAGAAATCTTTAAACCTAACCTCTTTGTATAAAACTACACAAGCTGTTCCATAATATCATTTAATTTCTATACTTATCACAAAATTATTACAAATATTAGAAGAGTATTTTATTAAACAAAAAAAATGTTAACAGAAAAAAAAATTCATTAATAAATTGTATAATTAAAATAAATAATAATGAAACAAAAATGTGAACACGTGGTTGTTAAAGAAGAATATACATACCTGTTTTCTTTGAGCAACCATTTTTGCGGTTTAAATGTACTTCGAACTAAAAAAAATATTTAATATAATTAATTATTAACAATCAGACAATGAAAATACTTGAAACTTTGTTAAACAATTAAGATGCAATGGTAAAAAAAATGTCGATGCAACATACCTCCGAAAGCACCAAACACGGAAAGAATGAGATGCACGCGTATCTCCGAATAATGTTGCAAGTAACGCCATCTATGTAACTATGCGCGCGCACATGCGCAGTCACTTCCGCTCACAATGAATAGCATATATATATATGTGTGTGTATCGTGTTATTTTAAAATAAACATTGAAAGTAAAATAATATAATAATTAATTTATAAGCTCTTTAATTAAATTAAACAATACATTATACATAACTCAATTTATAATGAATACATACACATACATATATACATATGTTTTTAAAATATCTATTTTTCTCTTTCTGTATATGTGTTAAATCTTATTATTTAAAAACTTCGTTAACACATTTCTTTAATGTAGAGATTGCGAAATCGATATCACTGTCATCTAATAATACGGAAACACACAGACGTAAACTAGGTCTTGGTTGTTTGTATTCATTTTCCAGATAAATTGGCCTTACAATAGCTAATTTATTTTCAATGCACTTTTTAGAAATAGAATTAAGAATTTTGACTTCCTCCAAGTAACTTTTCTCTTCTTTCAAATATAAATGTTTTAAAGGAGACTCCACGGAGCTTGTGGTTTTAATATACGGCACTTCTTTAAGAGCGTTATCAACAACTATACAGTTTTCTTTCAACCGTTCAAAATTTCTTGGAGATTTTTCCATAATAGTTATAGCAGTAATAGTTGCCTTTGTTAAAAGTGGTGCTAATGATGCTGAAAAACAATATCCAAGAGCACCTAAACGTTGATGTTCTATAATAAAAGATGTACCAGCGCAAAATCCACCAACAGATCCCATAGCTGTTTCAAAGGATCCTACAAAATCAACAATAAACAAAATATCCAATGTATAAAATGTATATATATATATATATATATATATATGAAAAACAAAAATCATTTAAAATAGTCAACAGATTAATGCTTACCCATAATCATATCGATTTCGTCTTTAGGAACATCAAAATGTTCAGTGACTCCTTTTCCATTAGCACCAAGAGTTCCAATTGATATAGATTCATCAATGAATAATCTTAATTTGTATTTCTTACGTAATGCAACTAATTCAGGTAAAGGACAAATTTGTCCTGTATATGCATAAATTCCTTCTATAATTAAGAAGCGTTTGATTTTAGCAGCTTTTTTAGGATTTTGTTTATCCTTTTTATCTTGTTCTAATAACAATTCTTCTAGATGTTGAACATCATTATGATTGAAATATATAATCGTTGATCTAGAAGCATCTAATCCTTTTTGTATGGCATAATTTATTTTACTATCTACGTATACTAGATCATTCTTTTTACAATATGCAGGTATGGCAGTGGAAACAGTACTGAATGCGTAAGAAAATACTATAGCTTCTTCGGTTCCTGTAAATTTAGCTAATCTTTCTTCCAAATCAAGATGAGTATCAATGGTACCATAAAAACCACGTGGACCACAGGATCCAACTCCATATTTTTTTACAGCCCACATTGCCGTTAAATCTAATTCCCTACTTTCCGTTAGGCCTAAATAATTTTGACTTCCCACATTAAGGCATTTTTTGCCATTAATTACTACATTTTTACCAACTCTGGAGGTAACTATTAAAGGATGTAAAGATGGATGATTAGGATCTACTTCAGGTACTAATGGTTCTGGTCTCCATTCTGCTAACTTTTTGTTTAATACATCTTCTGTTATATTTTCTCTAGGATATAGTTTTTTGATAATGAACCATAAGAATAAAAGTACTGTAAATATTTTCAACAAAGTGTAATATTGTGGTATAGTACTAAGAATCTCCATAGATTCTATAAATAGAAATTTGGAACTCATTTTTATAGATGTTATAATTTCAACTTTTTATATTGTTTAGTTTTTGGTGCTTTCTTATTTGATGATTGAACTCTACTTAATGTGTATATACATATATATATATATATATCGCAATAAAAAATAAAACAGTACTGTACTTTTAGTACTTAACAATGAATCAATGATATGATTAATGTATATGTATATTCATATTTATATTATCAATTATTTTAAATAAATTTTTAATTTAAATCGTACCGTATAAAATCGTCCACATTAGTCACTAAATTCTTTAATAATAATTGTAAAGATAGGTGGCGGTCAAGTTCACAATAAAGAAAAATCATAAATGAGACTTTTATATAAAGTATTATTTTTAAATTATTTTTTTATTGTATACGCAATTCACTTAGAACGATAACGATGAACTGTTAGCATTATACTAGAAAATAGTAATCTATATAAAATTCTTATATACTATCATAAAAGCGGCCTTCGATTTAGCCAACCAATCATAGAAGTTCTGTTATCGTCGACCAATCCCAATTCACGTACATTACCTAATCCTTCAATGGCTATTGATAAAAAAGTAAGACATTTTTAAATAGAAGGCGGTTATTTAAATTATTAAATCCCACATAAAAAAAAAAAAAGAAGATATTTTGAATAAACGTTAAATGGAACTTTCGAACAATCCTTTTATATAGAATTAGAAATCGTTCAATATTTTAAGGTTAAATATGTTCGATCGAACGGTCAACTTTCATAAAATAGATAAAAGGTTAAACGAACAAACAAACAAACAAAAATTAATAATCGAAGAAAGCAATCTTTTATCGGAGAAAGTGCATTCTATATTTGAAGCATCGTGATTGGTGGTAGAGACAAAGTCAGATTGAATTAAAAAATCTTTGGTCTCCTTTATATTCAGGACGCGTTACGATAAAGGCGCATGTGCGTACGACTGACATTTCCAAATGCCGGCTCGGCGCAGTGCAATGAGAGAACTAGTACTTCCGGTATCCGGTAAACGCCCCGAGTCTATCTAGAGTGTCGTCCATCTGTAGGCTTTTTTTTACTTATACCGGTAAACGCCGCGTTTGCGTCATTGTCAAAATATCTTTTGTCGTTAGTTCGATCGTATAAATGGTGCCTGTTTCTAAACGAATCTATATGCTTGACGAGTGAGAAAGAGAAACAGATAGACAATAAACAAAGAAAAGGAATGAGAAGTACGTATTTTTTTTTAATTATAACATAACATAATATATATATATATATACAAATATTCAAATATACGAAAGTAATCGCAATATACAACTGTAGTTACTTGTTATTTATCTCTGTTTTTTGTTGTTGTGCATGTATGTATGCATCATATATAACTATGATATATATGTATATGTATGTATGTATGTATGTATGTGTCTGTCTGCTGTCTATTTACATGAATCTTTTCTCCCACCCTTGTCCCTTGTTTCCTTATTCTCTGGTGTATCTTCTTATTCGTTGTGCCAAAAATACGCGCGAAAGGGTACGAGCAACATCCTTACGTGGGCTTCATTGAAATCCGGAAGAAAAGGGGGTTAGAGAACGCTCGTGTGTTTATTCGTTGCGTCCCTCTCACCCCCGGCTAATCTTGCCGTCTTCCCCTCCCCACTCTTAATCTTTCTACCCCTTCCTTCTTTTCGAATACATACACACACTCATAGAGGATATACATATATATATATATATATATATATATATATATATATATTCGATTAGAAGCGCGTGAGTCACCACCGATCGCACCTGTCACTTCGACACAGCTGGTATTGGATATATTTTATTTCCTGATTTATTGACACACGCTTACTTACGGTGATTCGATTGGTATGTTACTTTCTCAAACAAACGAGGACTCATCTTTCATCGACGCTTTCTCATGTCTCATTTCTGATTTATCTACTTTGAATCATCCCTAAGTATATACATGCATCTATGCGTGTATGTATTTATCTACGTATGTATGTATGTATGTGTATTTCGGTACAAGAGAGTTTTCAAATTGTCTTCTTATCCATTCGTTCGTTTGTTGTAAACGACAAACCATTCGTTTAGTTTATTATTAATTTAGTAGATAGTACGGTTCATCGACGCACAGTGTAAACTCTCTTTTAGGTAGGTCCTTCCTTTAAAACATATCGCCATGTTTGTGACAGACTTCACGACGCGACCAAAATGACAACTGTCGGTTAAGTCGGTTACATTTATTTTTATTAAAAGACAATCGATTTTTTGTTTTAATTAGTTGTTTAATTATATGCGTCCATTTTGGATGAAATTATAATTTAGGGAGTTTTTATTTTGTGTTACTTTGTTTTTCTTTTTTAATTTTATTTTATTGATAACGAATACAAGGGGGTAGGGATATCAAAATAATGTCAATCTGACTTGACAAGTGTTTTTATCACACCGCTCAAAATTACTTGATTATTAATTTCTACAAAATTTAAAAAAAGAAATATGTATTTATTTAAATATTTAGGATTCGATCGAATAATTTCGTTAATTACAAGTCCTACCGGATGCATATTTATCTACGTTGAGTGAGATGCGCTCGTGCGTGCGCATGTGTGCATCATATACGCGCGAAAATGTACTCCGTTCAAATTAAACGTACGAGATCATATCTCTCCTTATTATTATTATTATTATTATTATTATTGCAATCGAGAATTGTAATAGGAAATTGTTATATCTAGCGAAATGTATGCTATACTTTTTATTTTTTTTTATTTGCCATGTTTTTATTAGCTTTTTTTTTTTTTAATGGCTTTGTGTGTGTGCGTTGAATTAATTAGTTGAATTTTTTGATTTTTAATACATTTTGAAGCTTCATAGTTATTTTCGATTTCTTCGTAGTATATTAATTAGAAAATAATATTAATCTATAAAAATATCTATTTACACACAAGTTAAAAAGTTTTTTGAATTTAATGTAGAAATATTTTTTTATTTCTATTAAAATTTACTTTTATTAAAAATATGAGTATTTTATATTCATACATCTTTTCATCAATGTGAATATAACGAATTACGTTTTTAAAAGTTCTTTCGGAAATGTTATTTTACATGGTTTATATTCATTCATCAAGTAAATTATTTGTAACTACATTAATTCATCCAATTACACATTTCGCACATTAATGCTTGGAATCTATTCAAGAATATTGTATCCCATCGTAAATTTCTCTTCCACTAGTTTTATGAGAATTTTTAATGAAGCTCGCGAATGCCGTTAGAGTTCATTGCTGTCTACTCGGTGTCTCGCAAAAACAACATCATTCTATTTAGTATCTATTGCTTTTATACTACCTACGAGTATGATACTTTTATTTGAATAATAATTTCAATTGCAAACCAGTAGGTTTATTCAAAAACTTGATATATTTCATTACAAAAAAAAAAAAAAAATAAAAAAAAATAAAATGTAGAAACAGATAGTTTATCTTTCTTTTCTTTTTTTTTTTTTTTTAAATGATATTATTATTTTTAATTTTATATAATACGAACGGTGAGTTGCAAAAAATTCTCAGCTTATTCTTTTCTCTACAAGTTTGGAAATTACGTTGAAAAATAAATTTAAGTTTGACATGGAAGAACAAAGTTAAAATATCAACTCACATATAGATTTTATGGCGAGTAATTTAATTTACTAAAAAAAAAAAATAAAAATAAAATCGAAACATTGATAGAAAAAAAAAAAAAAGGAAACTTCGAATACCACAACGTATCATCGAAAGTAACTTTTGTTACGTATCAAGTTTTTGCATACACCTACGAAATAAATTTTTAAATCGTCACACATTTCTCTTTTTTCTTTCTTCAAATATTACGATAAAATTTCTATTTTCAAAATATTATATCTGTAAATTCATATCATTATACGAATGAATAATTTTAATCAAAAGAAAGAGAAAAGTAAAACAACAAAAAGATAACAAATTTATCTAAATCTAATCGTTGAGTTGTACGAATGTGGGAGAGAGAGAGAGAGAGAGAGAGAGAGAGAGAGAGAAGGGGAACGGGGGTAATTTTTTTTATCGTAAGACACTGTTGTTTGTCTTAAAGCGTTACGGCCCTGAGATTCAGAAGGTGAGATTAGAATTCAATCGTGAAAACTGACGAAGTCAGTCGCTTAACATCCTTCATTAGTCACGCATCGTTATCCTCGTGATATCGTTTTATCGTTCCTTCTTAAATTCTCCTTTTCTTTCGAATTATTTTATCATTTATCGTCGTCAAGTTTTTTTCCTATACATTATATATATATATATATATATATATATATATATATATATGTTTTTGTATTTTTAAAAACATTTTTCTGTGATACCATAATTTGATCTCTGATTTTGCTGTGATTAGTTTTTCGTTTATCAAACGGACAAGAAAGAAATTTGTAAAATGCCGCATATCAAAGAACCCAAGCAGAAGAATAATAATAATAATAATGAATCTCGGATGGTACCGGAAACGTACAAGAGCATATTAAATATGTGGCAGAATCGTGAGTGCCGGATTTCCGGATCCTTTTCTTTTTTTTTTTTTTTTAATTATTATTACAATTTTATTGAAATTGATCGCATAATCGTATTATCATTTAATATATACACGTATCATTGTATAAATGTATGTAAAGTGTATGTGTTGTACAATTATAAATGAATAGAAAAAGACAAATAGAGTTTTGGCGGAACAAACGAGCTATTTAATCAGAATTATTAATTGCAATTAGTATGATTTGGAGAAAAAAAAATAAAGAAAAATCTTTCACGTGTCTGGTTGGTGGAATCTTTTCTCTACTTGTTGAATTTACATGTTTTCGTTACAATCATTTGTTATCTGCTTTTTTTTTTTTTTTCTTTTTCTACTTTTTTATTTATATTTCTTTACGAAAAGTAATTCTCTAACTGTAAAATAGCTGATGCGAGTTAAAAAGTAGCGGGATTCCCGGATGTGTGTCACGTTGATTCGGATAAACGGTGATCTGGTAACAAACGACTATTTCGAATCGTTACTTAATTTATACCTGTCCTGTGGAATAATAGTTACCGTGAGACAAATGATCGTAATACTAATCTTGTTAAAGATTCTTTTATCATTGATAACATTTTGTTCATTTATCAACAAGTATCTGTCTATTATTTTAACCCTTAGAGTGTTATGGACGCATATTTGAGTTTGGTAAAAATTACGATATGCATCCTACGTTTTTTTTTTAATATTAATATAAAATAATGTAGTGTATATTTATTATTTAAATTATATTCAGAACCTGAAACTTTAATTATTAAATAGAATCTGATTAATAATAAATTATTCTATTTCTACAAACAATATTAGTTAAAAGTATTCACCACTCAAAGGGTTAATACGTATACTAATAAATTTGCAAAAATTCATATTATATATATATCATATTATAATTTATTTATATGTTGTGTTGTTGTTTACTCATTTTAAATTCTTATGCGATTAATGTATCGTATTATTGAATGTACGTGACGTTATTATTAACAATGATGAATGTGTGTAATGAATACAGTATTATTGTATCATATTCAGAGACAAATCTGTCTAGCAAATATACAAGAATGAATCTTCATTTATTTCATAATGCATATAATTCAAATCAATTATATATAAAGAATATTTTCTATCTATTTTTACATATTAATTATATTATAAATATAATATATAATTAAATTAATAAAATAAAATAAAAATCAAATAAAAATCAAATAAATTAATTATTAAATTAATTACTTAAATTAATAAAATAATAATTATATAAATTATATAATTATTTAAATATTTAAATTATTATATTATAAATAATTTAATAATTTATTTTATATATATATATATATATAATATTATATATTATCAATTTATATCTAAATCCATACTCCTATCATGCGGATATCGTTATCGATTTAACTCACAATCGTAATCTCGTCTCGTATATTATATTGTTTCGTTAAAACGTAGTTATTCTTCTCATTGGCAGTATTATCGTTCTAGAAAATTTATTCGAATAATATTGTAAATTTCAAGATAATATTACCAATCCAAGAGAGTTCAATAATTTTGATAAAGTTTTTTTGTTTTTTTTTTTTTTTTCAATCACCTTTAGTGCAAACATTTTATCATTATATTTTATTTGCAATGTGTATTTTTCTATGGGAAAGAATATTTTATCAGTCGTAGATCTCTTCATTTTGTTTTTCCAACTCTCTTTCTTTCTACGTGTATTTTTCTTTTCTCTGAGGTATAATAACATGGTATATTTATTCTCATTTTTTATTTCTTTCACAATCAAATATATATATATATATATAGTACTCTTTTAGAATTTATATACCTATTTCTTTTTTTTTTTTTTTTGTTGTTGTTATTTTATGTATACCATTAAAATAGTGTCTCTCCTTTACGTGAGTAAAGTAGCAACTTATTTTGCATCGGTTAAAAATACATCATCCACATTCCTCTTCCTTATGGGAAAAGGAAAAAAAAAAAGAATTTCCAAGTCAAATTAATTCAAATGACTTTAAGCGACATGTCCTTAATTGGATTCTATTTTGTACACGTAAGGATAACTTTTTATTGCGCTTAGAAAATTAAGTTTGTCTTTTTTTTTCTTCTTTTTCTATTTTTAAATTTTGCAATACACGTATTGACAATTATTCAGATTATATATTAGTCTTCTTCTTTTATTATTATTATTATTATTATTATTATTTAATTAAAAAGATTAACTCGTATATAAAATATATATATATTTTTTTAAATCTGTACACAAATCGAAATAATAAAAACTTGACCTCGAATAAAACGTGAAATGCGGTTAAGGTTGATTTCTTTTGCGGTTTTTCTCATACTCGTTTAATATTTCAATGAAGACATCGTTATTTTATTTGCTATCTATATTTATAAAGTAGATTTCAATTTTACGATTTGCAATACGATTTAAAGTACAACGTAAAGTTAACAATAACTCTTTTCGAAGTTTCAAATTTATTGCAACATCTTTTAGAATAGGAAAAAAAAGAGGCTTACCGAGATTATATAATTCAATGCAGTATCAGCAATCAGTTACTTTGATAAAGTATTCAGAATTTTATTTAAATAATACATTACAAATTCACACACACACATACACACACACATACACACACACACACATATTACATGTAAAATACTTTTATTTATTTGTTCAATATTTTGTCAAACAACAAATGATCAATTTATAAATAAATATATATAATTTACCATGACCTATTGATCATCTCATAATGTTACATACTAATATACATAATTAACAATTCTATAAAATTATTAAAAAAAAAAAAATAATACAAATAAAAACATATTTTACCCATCAAAAAAAAAAAAAAAAATACAAAAGCAATAAATAGTAAAACGTTATCAAAAAAGAAGAGACAATCGAGAGGATCGAAAGTTGGAAACGTTTTCGGATTTCCGGGAGAATCCGTCAGACGATGTAGAGAAATTGCATTTCCGAGTTTTTTTCCCCTCCTCACCCTTCCCCCCCCTCTCTCTCTTACCCTTGTTTCATGCGCGCGCACACACACGCATACTAATATACTAGTTATACACGTACGGGTGGCTGTGTGCCACGTGGTGGTCCATGTTCTACTATCAAAGCTTACATAACTTCGGGTCTCGACCGCTAGGTGGCAGCACTGCGACTAACCGGTCGAAACTCAGAATGAGGAGGTTCAGTAGTACGCCGGCCGTTCATCTCGTAACTTGCTTGTCAGATTTTTCGCGGTTCGCGGTTAGTGAGCTACGCCCCCCTTAAGGGAGGGTTCTTACGGTATTTAACAAATAATAATTGTCACTTTATATTTATATTGAGATTTTGTTATTAAAAGTTTTTTTTTTGCTTTCATTAAAACGATTCGATTTAATATCGCGACGTCGTAGGAACGTAAAAAGAAGTATATATACATATATATAGAGTGAATGTGTTTGTGAGTAAGGGAGGGTAGTGTAAAAAAGAGGAAAAAAAAAGAAGAGGATACACGGAAAGAAAGAAGGCGTAGCATCCATCACCCTTATTGTCAATTGAAAGAAGAGAGGAATGTTTTCTTTTTAATCATCGAACGAGATAACGTTTTTCATCCTAGTGGGAAATAATATCACAACATTTGAAAAGGATCTTGTCAAAAAGGCTGTTGGAAAATTCAAGGATCTATCATCATTGGCATTTGTGTGCTTCCTTATTTCCTTGCTTGCTACCTAGTTACCTACCTACCTACACCTATCTCTACCTACCAACATAATTACATCGAACCATCATCATCTTCGTGGGTGGTGAAATCTCATTAGAACTACCGTAACAATTGGTAAGCCGTAACGATCTAAAATGTTTTTTTTATTTTTTTTTTTTATTTAATTCCAATTTATATTTATTTTCTTTTTTATTAAAAAAAAAAAAAAAAGTTCTCGCGTTTATAATTAATACAATAATAATTGTCTCGTACAACGGTGTGCGTTTAATGATGCAGTTTTAATTAACGCCGTTGTTGTAGCCTTAACGTTGATTTGTCACGATCTCGTAATTTGCGTAACAATTACGGCTGAATTTTAAACGAATTAACGTATTTTTATTTAAAAAAAAAAAAAAAAAAATGTAATTTATACACCTGTTGTAAAAAGTATATCTCATTTCTTTCGTTGTTGTTGTTGTTTTTTTATTAGTGAAAATAAAATAGAAATTAAATCGTTTCGCAAAATTTCTTCTCTTTAATTTTTTTGTTGGTGACAAATCCCTAGTAAGAGCACAATATAATGTATTCGTAATATTTTTCATGTTATTTCAATAAATTTAAATAATATCGATTTTATTCTACATTACCTTTTTATTTTAACTGTATATTATTCAATATAAACAAATATTATGCGTGTAAAATTATTGAATAAAAAAAAAATAAAGTAACTTTTGGGAACGATTTAATTAAACACTAGATATAGTACCATTTTCAGTATACCTATTTCAACCACACTAGTCAAAATGATTGGTGTATAAAAAGAAATGCTTTTTGACTTTTTCAGTCTTTATTTACTCTTCAAAAAATAACAAAACAATGTGTTTAACAATAATAATTTTAATAGATAAATGAATTTATAGATATTTTTAAATAACAAAATGTTTAATTATTTACAGAAATCAAATGTTACTATATGAAGTAGAAATTTTGAACTAAAATTGCCCGATCAGTCAAAATGACTGGTCTGGTATATCTAGTGTTAATATTTCGTCACTATGTTTTTATTTTATTATTTTTTTAATAGAAGTACAGTTATGGATAAATCACAGATATCATTTTATTATTATCTGTAAATATTCTAGAGAGAATCCTTTTTATTTTTTTGTATTTTTATACGAGTTGGAGGATCGAGCCTTATAAGGTAATTCTCTTGGTATATGTTGCAGCAAGTTGGTTTGTGAGGAGAGTAGTAGTCTTTCCCACAGTTTCATCGTTTCATCATTATTTCTCTTTTTACGAGAAAGGTTAAAATGTAAAATGTATTTTCACGAGAAAACAGGCTATACTACAGATATCAAAGAGAATAATATCATGTTATATGTTTTTTGTTAACTTTTACTACTACTCTTTCCTTTTACAGAAAAAATATACACACATACATACATATACTCATATATATATATATATAGAAAGTAGTATTTATAAGCTTTGAAAAACAAAGTTCATATTTCGTATTTTTACTTTTGTATTTTTTTTTTTAAACAAGAAAATATTCAAAAGTTTGATAAAAATATCAAGTCAACAGACAGAAAAGAAAATAATATGTGTATGTATGTTTATATATATATATAGTAGTAAAATTGGATTCCCCAATATTTTTTTGACTATTGGACTTCCTTTAAGTTTCATGTTCTCACATTTCATCCCCAAACGTGTTTGTAGTAGTACTTTCTAAGGATCGAATATCTTTCGTCGTTGTCGTCGTTTGTAAGAAAACGATATCCACCCACGCCTATTTTTAACTTCATCTTATGGTTAAATTTAGAACGTAAAATTTCTCGTAAAAATGTCATCTCTTTTTTTTTTGTTTTTGTTTTTGTTTTTTTAGTAATAATAGTTTAATGGTAACAGTACAAATATTTATCAGATAATAAATCAATGTTTTTTAATTCTCTTGATGAAAGTACAGTAATATATTGTCATATTACTGTATTTATTTTATTTATTATATATTTGAATATATAAATATGTATATTAGGTATATTATTTATTAATATTTGTGTGTATATATTTGAAAAATTCTTTTTATTTCTTTTTTTTTTGTTCTATTTTTTTAATTGTATGTAAAACTTTAATTAAATTCATCATTTTGTTAATATCACTTTTTCTCTTTCTCTCTCTTGTGCAAATTATATTAAATAATTTGTATTCGTTTACTAATTGGACTTTACCGTTGATACTAATTATTATCATCCACCTTTTCTTTTATATATATATATATATAAATTTAAAAAATTCAACACGAGATTGTTTTTCTCCTTCTGTAAAAGAAAGCAAATTTACGATGATGGAAGACAAAAAAAAAATAAACAACGTGACTTATTTTATTTTATATCCTTCTTTAGAGAATACTTTATTGTTTATATAAACTCAAGAGGGGTGTGGTGAGATTGTGGTCGGGTTGGGGGGGGGGCGTCGGGGTTGAATTGTGCAAAAGAGAGAAGAAAATAAGGAAACGATGAGACCGATTGTAAGATTGGAGGAAAAGAAATGTAAAATTCAGATAGAAAGAGACAAAGTGAGAAAGATAGAAAGAGACAGGGTGAATGAGAGGCTGAGGGTGAAGGAGAGGCTATGGGTGAAGGATAGGCTGTGGGTGAAGGATAGGCTGTGGGTGAAGGAGAGGCTGTGGGTGTGAGGGTGAAGGAAAGGGTGAGGTTGAAAGAGAGAGAGAGAGAGAGAAAGCACATCTGTGATAGAAGAACGTGGGAGTGGTGTGGAGTGAGGTGGGGGTTGAGGGTGGGGATTGTATATATTTGATCTCTCTCGCGATTGAACGAACCCACTGACGCAGACGCAACATCCACCCAGGTCTTCATCTTCTAAGGGTGGACCTCGTTTTACAAATGTGGACCAGTAGTCAGTCGTTCGTTAGACTTCGTGCAATGTTTATTCGTCGTCGTACAACTTATCTAACATATTTTTAAATTTGTTTATTTTTTCTCATTGATTTTATTATTAATCAATATCAATTTGTTTGTGGAAATTATTATTACAGACAAATTATACGGAAAAATAATATCAACCCTTGATCGATCTTATGTTAAATCGTATTTAATTGAAATTTTTGCTAAGGAAAATAATAATAATAATTATTATTATTATAATAATTATAATATAGTTTGGTTTTTAATCTAATATTTGATTAGAGAATTAAGTTTTAGATTTTAATTAATTTGATTAGAATTTTTATTTCTTTTTTGTTTTATTGCTGTTTTCTTTTTTTTTTTTAATAATAATTTTTTTTCCAGTTAACAAAATAAATAATTATAATTATAATAGTTTGATTTTTAATCTAATATTTGATTAGAATTAATTTTATTCGAATTTTTATTTCTTTATTGTTATTGCTGCCTTTTTTTTTTTTTTTTTAATAAAATAAATAATTATAATTATAATATAGTTTCGTTTTTAATCGAATATTTAATTTAGAATTGTTATCTTCTTATTGTGTGTTGTCCCTGTNGAATTTTTATTTCTTTTTTGTTTTATTGCTGTTTTCTTTTTTTTTTTTAATAATAATTTTTTTTCCAGTTAACAAAATAAATAATTATAATTATACTTTTTTGATTTTTAATATAATATTTGATGAGAATTAATTTTATTCTAAATTTTTTTTTTTTTTTTTTAATAATAATTACTTTTTTTTTCAGTTAATAAAATAAATAATTATAATTATAATATAGTTTCGTTTTTAATCGAATATTTAATTTAGAATTGTTATCTTCTTATTGTGTGTTGTCCCTGTTTTTATTTTATAATAATTTTTCGTTTCAGTTAATAAAATAAATCCTATTAATAAACATTCTTCTTTTTGTTTATAATATTAATAAAAAATGGAATTATTATTATTATTATTATTGGATAATATAAAATTGAAATATTTATATATTAAACGTTTATTTTATTTCGAGGGTTGATAATAAGGTAAGCCTTTAACGTCATACAATTTAATCGAATTATTCTACGAAACTTTTCATCGTAGATAATAATGTTATATATATATTTTGTTTTAATTATTCAATAACACGTGTGTGTGTGTGTGTGTGTGTGTGTGTGTGTTAGATACGGTTTATAATTAAAAAAAAATATTTTGAAAACGGTAACGTTTTATGTATTTGTATTTCTAACTAAATTAACAGAGTTTACTTTACCAAACGCGTTGGATTTGTGTGGGTGTGTATATGTATGTGTGTTTTTTTTACCCCATCTTTGTTTCTTTATTCGTTCTCGAGAGGGAAAAGAAGAAGTAGAAGAATAATAAAAAAAAAAAAAAATAAACAAAAATGTAAAGAAAGGGTTACAACTGACTTTACGATACGATAGAAAAGAGGACAAAAATTCATTTGAAAAGCATCTGTTGTGTGCCTGGGCGTTTGTATATGGGTGGGTGTGTATGTGTGAATGTGTAAATCGATTTTAATTTTCTCTTGACAAACAAAAAAATAGAATATTATATATACGGTGTCGCGATAAATAAATAATTTAGTTTTATTTTTTTTTTTTCATTTTATTTCTGTGCTTTTATATTTCTTTTCTTTTTTCATTTGTTTTGTTTGTGCCTAATCAATCAATCAATCAATCAATCGTACGAATGAATAAACGTATAGAAAATAATTATTATTAAAAATAAATAGCATTGAATTGAAATTTTTTATTCCTTTAATATATAAATAAATTATATAAAAAATTTAAAAAATTTTAATATAAAAGATTTAATAAAATTTTTATTTTTTTTTTTTAAATTTTATTTTATTATACTTAGATGAATTCAAATTTATATTAAATTAATTAATTATTAGAATAATTATTATTAAAAATGGACACACCGTTGAATTTAAATTTTTTATTCCTTGACTTTGAATAAATTAAAAAAAAAATTTAAAAAATTTTAATATAAAAGATTTCATTAAATTTTGTATTTTTTTTATTATATTTTATTTTATTATACTTAGATGAGATGAATTCCAATTTTTTATTTCGTTAATATAATAAATTAAAATTTAATTAAATTTTTGGTTTTTTTTTTTTTTTTTTAATTTTATATACTTGGATCAATTTTTTAGGTATGTATGTTGAACGATCAAAGATTATATTATTATAGTTAGTTGAAATGTTTAAGTATTCCAATGTTAGTCAACTTGAAATCACATTATGGTTGTATGCTTTCACGGTTTACATGAGAAATCCAAATAACGTGTTCACGAAGGGAGGATAATAGATGAAGGGAAGAAAAGCATTTGGGTAAATTTGAAGAATACAAATATCTCATTTTGTTAGGGGGATAAAAGGAACTTTGGTTGAAGTTACTATATTTTTTATATTTCAATGATTTCGAATTGAAAATAATATATGAGCATTTTATTGAAATGTACGAGTTATCTTTTTATGATTGCAAATATTTATTTAAATATATTAAAATATTTGATTATCGGAATATTCCATAAGATAAAAAGATAACAAGATTCAAAGATTTTTGAATTATTTAATTAAATTTGTTGACAAATATTTTAATTTATGAGAAGACGCCAAAACGTGAGGATGAATTTCTTGGATGGGATTAGGGTTGATGATAATTATAAGAATTCTAAGATAGACTATATATTGTATGTGTGTATATGTATGTGTATGTGTATGTGTGTGTGTCTCTGTGTTATCGATAATCGTTTGACGAAAGTTAAATTTAGGTGATATATACGTAAATAAAACGCTTCATCAATTTTTAATTATTAATCAACACTAAGTAAGAAACAAGAAGAAAGTTGACAAGGAGTGTTCGTAGAAAAGCAACAAATTATTTAATCGATAACTAAAAAAAAAAAAATAAAATAATTAAATGAACGAGTTTATTATATAATTATATAATTATTTAGGTTTATAGTTTATTATATAATTTATAATTATATAATTATATTTAAGATCGTTGTTATTAAAACTAAAAATTATTTTAAAAAATTATTGAGAAATTCTTTTTTTTTTTTAATTGATAAAAATATAATAAATATATTATTCGTTCAATTATTAATCAAACAAATTAAATAATAATAATAATATATAACGAATTTATATTATAATTATATTTAAGATTGTTTATAGTAAAACTAAAAAACTATATATTGGGATCTCTGGCAGGGGCGTGGCTTAGCAATTCGACCTATCTACTTTAATTTTGAATTTAGCCACCAGATAACGTATTCAAGTTCTACAGATCACAAGTAACCTAGGAATTCGACCT
>NW_015149041.1:690303-704995 GCF_001465965.1 Polistes dominula | reverse complement strand
TGGTTACCTTGCATTGCATGTAAGTGTTATATTTTTTATTTTTACAGCATGAAAGTAATTTCATCTAGAACGCATATAATATAATAATAATAATAATAATAATGATAAGAATCATCACATCGTTCGTAAATTTAATAACTTAATGTTTGTTTGTTTTTTTTCCTAAGGGAGTGTGAATGTTTTATTAAAACAATTGAGAAATAATTTTGTTCTTGCATCTAGTATCGTTAATTAAAAAAAAAAATATATATTCTTATAAATATACATATATACATATATACAGTATATTAATTATAACATTAATTAAATTTAAGGTTGCGAAGCAAGCGACAAGTTGGAACAATTGGTGGATCTGGTTAATCGACTTGAGAGTGGTATCAAACGATTGGAAAGAGTACCAGCTGTTGGACAGTCTGTAACTCAAACTCAAGAAATAGCAGTTGAAACCAACACACCGTCACCGAATAAACCACAACCGGTATCAACGAGAAATACAGCGGCGTCGCCATTATCTTCACCAGAAAAAGCATCTTACAATTTAATACAATCAACCAGCAGCAACAACAACAACAACAATAATATTAATAGTAACAGTAACATCAACAGCAACAGTATGTCTGTCGCAGGCTATGAAGATTTGTTGGCAGGATCGTTGAAGGAGTATCTTCAATTGAGCCAAAAAATTGGCGGAGTTGTAGCCACCCAAAGTGAAATGGTTGAAAAAGCATTCCAGTAAGTTGTATTATTAATCCTTTTTTTTTGTTTTATTTGTAATATTATTTAATGTCTGTATAAAAATCACATTTGTTTCTATTATAAAAAAAAAAAAAAAATAATAATCTTTGAACGTTTGATATTTTAAAGAATACAACTTGGTTTCATCAAATTGGCTGGCAGTCGTACAGCCCCAACCAATCAATCCGAACAAATGTCACTGTTAGCACCAACATCAGCACAGATTGTTCAGATTCAAGAATTCAGCGAGAAGAATAGAAACTCGCCATTTTTCAATCATTTATCTGCCATAAGTGGAAGTATTCCAGCATTGGGATGGGTTGCTTTTTCACCTACACCAGCTCCTTACGTTAAAGAGATGAACGATGCTGGACAATTTTATACCAATCGTGTTTTAAAGGATTGGAAAGAGAAGTTAGTATTTGTTTTTTTTTTTTTTTTTTTTTTTGAAATAAAAAACATCATCGTTTGATTTTAAATATTAAATATAATTTATGTTTATATTTGACAGAGACAAAACGCACGTGGATTGGTGTAAAGCATGGGTACAAACATTGAACGATCTTCAACAATACGTTAGACAACATCATACAACGGGATTGGTATGGGCAAAATCTGGTGGTGGTTCTGCGCCAGTGGGGATTCCACCACCACCACCACCTTCCATGCCTTTACCAGAGGTATCAGCATTGAACGTCAGCGACGACAGAAGTGCACTGTTCAAAGAAATTAATCAAGGGGAAGGTATCACGAAGAGTAAGTGTATATTTTGGCAATAATAAAATAACACATAATCTCGATGATACTCATGTGTTTGTGGTATGTGTTTCACTATCATTTATATTTTATTTTATACTCGTTTATAGATTTGAAAAAAGTCACGTCGGACATGCAGACCCATAAGAACCCATCTTTAAGAACTGGTCCAGCTCCATTTAAAGCTCCTGTTTTTGGTAATGCAGTACCAGGAAAAACTGTATTACCAGCTAACGCGCCTATCGATAAACCACCTGTGTTTACTAAGGATGGTAAAAAATGGCTAGTGGTATGTATCCTCATTCAAATCGTCCTATTATTAGGGGTACCTGTATTGAACCCTAATGTTGTTTCTACACATGCATATTTTAATTAAAAACCAATTGTGATTTTTATCAATCCAATATTCTAACATTTGCATATTAGATAAAAAAAAAAGTTGTTGATAACACACAAGGTGTTATTATATTATTAATTTAAAGATTTATTCGTTTAAATTTCAAGTTAGAAAACGACATTACTTTCCGATCCACTTAATATATACAATTACCAATGTGGATTGATAATATATAATTAATGAATGATTTTGTTCTTATTTCCTTAAAAAAAAAAAATGAAAAACAGGAATATCACAAAGGTAACAAAGACCTGGTCATCGACAACGTCGAGATGAACAACGTTGTTTACATGTTCCGTTGTCAGGACAGTACAATGGTCGTCAAAGGAAAAGTTAATTCAATCGTCATGGATTCTTGTCGCAAATCGTCGGTTGTATTCGACTCGGTAGTATCGAGTATCGAGTTCGTCAACTGTCAAAGTGTACAGATGCAGGTACGTTTTTTTAATAATTTGTTTTTTATTTAATTATTCAAAATTTATATTAAAGTATATAACGTATACAAACAAAACGAGAGGTATATTTCTTCTCAAAAAAAATATATATATATAACAAAAGACACAAATATCATAAGAAGAATCGATATGAATAGATGAAAAGACAAAATCATCACGTTTAAACATTATTAGTGTTGTTTCTTAATCTAAGTCTATTGCACAAATTTTGTATTTCCTTTAAATAACCAAGATTTTGTTTACACGTTAAAATTTCAAACAAATAAGAATATTCTTCATTGGTTAATTCTTTAGGTACGCCAAATATTTGACACTCTTTAAATGGCATTATCGTTTCATTGATTTTAAGAAAATCCGACATTGAAGTACTCGTATCAGTGACCGATGGTTTTACAGAAACTTCCATTTCTTTTTGTTGAATCGTGAATGACCAGAAATTTTTTAACTTACCACTTGATGATACATTTGTATTTGATAAATTTTGACTATCGTTTGAATCGATATCATTATTATTATTATTATTAGTATTAGTATTGTTAGGTGTTATAGAAGACATTATTGTTACAACTTTTGGCAAGATATGTTTTTCTTGAGTCATTATTACAAATGGTGAAGATGACGACACGTTTTCATGGAATTTAGGATCTGACGATGATGAATCATTTCCAATCTTTTTTTTATTATATTCAAGAAATTTATCAGGATCAAGTATTCTTGTTACGTTGCTATCATGATGATTGATTATATTAACGTATATTATTGTTTGTTCGTTAGGTACGATATTATTATTATTATTATTATTATTACAATCTTCATCATCAATTAGATTAACTTTTTCTTCTTTAAACGATAACAACGATGACGATGATGACAATGATGATACAGTTTTAAATTGTTTCTCAATCATTTTATTATTATTATCCAAATGTTGTCCAAGTGTTTCTTCTTTATTAATAAAATTACCTTCATTTGGTATAACATTGATTTCACTAAGATTATCATTATTATTATCATGTAATTTATTTCTAAATGAACCACGCATAGTTAATGGTCCTCTGATTGGACTTTTAGGTCGACATGTTGGATGTTGTTCAATTTTTCGTGAATCCAATCGACTTTTTAATATTGGTATACATGATTTAGAAAATGATTTCGGTTGGGTCAATATTATTGAACATTTGGAACCTGTTTCTGAATTCGATTTCATTTGATCGTTATTCGATCGAGAAAAAACAGCCGAACGTGATGAAAAATAATCATTTTTATTATTTAATCGTGATTTATCTCGTGATAAATTGCAACTGTTAGGTCTGGTATATGATTTTGTTAAAGAATCTGATACAACCATATCTTTGTTATCAATTATTATATTCAAATTACTTTTTGCTTTAAGCTGCGAATTATTATTATTATTATTATTATTATTGTTATTGTTATTGTTATTGTTATTTATTGTTCCATATCTTTTGGAATACGTCATCGTACTTCCTTTCACATTTATCGGTTCTTTAGATTTGTTATTATTATTATTATTATTATTATTATTATTATTTGTTATTTTACATTTGGAATTAATGTTTGTATTACGTGTACGATTATTTCTTTTGAAATTGGATTCATCTGTAATAGGAAATGGTTGTGGTGGTTTTTTGTAACAAATACTACCATCAAATATAAATCCTTCGGATTTATTTTCCATGAAATTTTCATTAAATTCTTCGATAGATTTTTTAACATCGTTGAATAATTCCAAATCGTTTGTTTCTTCAATATGTGAAATCAATGTTTCATTATTGTTATAAATAATACATTCTTCATTCTTTGCTGTTGTTGTTGTTGTTGTTTTTATATCATTCAATTGTTCCAATGATTCGTTGTTGTTATTCATCTCATCACACACAGTTTCTTTTTTTATTAACAATTTTATACAAGTATTTAAACAATATTCTAATATATCATTACAAATATCAATTTCTTGAATTGTATCATTGTTCATTTTAATATTACTCGATGATTCTTGATAACAATCCAAATCATCTATTTTATTAATAGAACTTGAAGTATCATCACCTGTAAAATATGAACTACTTTCTTTTGAAATCATGTTATATTGTGATATCATACTATCTTGATTATCATCATTTTTATTATCAATAATATTCGTAATACAAAGTATACTTTTTTCATGATCATCTTCATGAATTATTTGCATTTCATGTTGATGATCAGAAGTTTCATAAATTTGATCATCTTCATGAATTATTTGCATTTCACGTTGATTATCAGAAGTTTCATAAATTTGATTTTCAATCATTTCAGTTACTTCAATGCCATTTTTTTGTCCATCATTTTTATAAGATATTCGTAATGCTGATGACGATGATAAATCATTTGTAATATCATTGAAAATTTGTTCACGCGTCATTGTAAAAATATTTGATATTGGAATTAAATTAAATTCAATACTTTCACGACAATTTATTTCTGAAAGAGTTGTTGTTGTTGTTGTTGTTTCTGATAAAAAATATGGATTTTGAAATAAATCATTTTCATTGGGTATTAGGGTATTCATTTTGAGTTGGGCAAATGATAACATTCCTGGTCGTCTTTTTAATGACAAATCATGATCGTATAATATGTCATCTTTTTTAATGACCGACGATGACAAACAACAACTTTTATTATCCAAATTTGAATCAGTTGGTGAAAATAAATTTGTCATGCTACCATTATCAATCATTAATTGATATTTTATATTACTACTACCACCATAACTAGATGAATCGGTAGTTCGATTGAATGATAATAAATCATCATCGGTTTCTTCCATTTTATTATTATCATCTTGAAAATCATCATTATCATCATCATCATGATTTTTATTGTTTGTGTCATTATTATCATTGTTAAGAGTTGTTGAATTTTCTAGGTTATCTTTAATACATTTTTTTGTTAATAAATTATCATTGATATTATTTGTAACATTATTTTTATAATAATCATTTTGATAAAATGACATATTAAAGCTCTTAGCTTTACGTAATTCACCATAAGATATCAAACGTTTATTATCTTCATCTTCTTCATCATCGTCACGATGACATTGTCTTTTACAATCATCATTTATATCATCATGATCATTATTATCATCATTGTCATCATTTAACAATGTAACTTCATCGTGTCTTCTTTTACCTTTCAATGATGATTTATTTTTTTTTTCCATAACAAATGTTTCAGAATCATTTGCAATTTCTTCTGGCGATGAAATATCATTTGAACTAAAATATTGAGATGAATTATTCATTGGTATAATTTGTTTCGATAAATGATCATATAATTCTGTATCAATGTTATTATTGTTGATTATAATTTTGTCCTTGTTTTGTTCATCGTCATTTATTTTCACATTCAATGATGACGTTGAATCATTGTATGATTGTTTAGTTTCTTGAAAAATATATGTACCACTAGTTTTATCAGTACAATTACTAGTACTTGATTCTTCAGTAATAATATCCAATAATTTACATTGCAAATTTGTCTTTTCATTATTTAAACAATCAATATTATTATCAATATCATTTGTATAATTATTTGAAATAGTTTGTTCTTCAATTTCATTCATTATTTCAACGTTAGAATATAATTTGTGTAAAAGTTTGTTTTTACATTGCAATGCTTCTTTTATCAACATTTCTGTAGATTCATTGTTTTCTACGTCACTATATTTCAATATTTCTAATTCATTTGTAGAATTAGTTGATAACATAATCGAATTATGATCATCATCATCATCATCGTCAGTTTCCATAAATTCTGACGATGATAATTCTTTATCTTCTTTATGCAAATCATTACTTGAAATAAATTTGTCATTTGTCATTGTATTATCATCACTTTTATAAGATTCTTCATGATATACTATCATTGATTTTTCTGAATGACTTTTTTTCATTGAACTTGTCGAATTATTTTCTTCAGAATCGATACTTTCAAATAATTCCCAATCGCTGCTAGTTGTTTGTAACATTTTATCGTCATATTGTTTCAAATTGAAATTTACATTGAAATTCATCTGTTCATTATTAATTACATTTTTCATTTTGTCATATGTGTTGTCAATTGCATTACGATAAATTGTTTTAATATCGTTGGTGGTTATTTTTGAATTATTTGTTTCATCTTCTTCTTCTTGTTTTAATTTGACGATATTTTTTACTGGTGAATTTAACGTGACAACACCATATTTGTTTAAAACATTTTCAAGATTTTCCAATTTACGTTTTATCTGATATAAAGTTTCTTGTGACATTAATATGACGTTATCATTCGTAGAATTGTTGATGAAATTATTCGATAAAAAATGATCATCCTCATTGTCATTATCATCGTCATAATCGTGTTGTATACTTAAATTTAACGAAGTTAACGAACAATTATTATTATTAATTTGATCTATTTGTAATAAACCATTAGTATAAGCATTCACGAACGTTTTTGGATGATTTTTTTCTAACCGCTGTTTTTGTTGTTGTTGTTGTTCTTCTTTTTCTTCTTGTAGTTTAACGATAGTTCCTTTTACTCGTCCGATGATTTTGCATCTTTCACTTGCATTCCTTGCATCTGTTGTTTGAGCGTGCAAAGATGATGATGACTTTAACAAAACAGAACGTTAATACATCGTCAGAAAATAATACGATTTGTATTGGTCATCTGTTACATTTATTTTTCTAATTTTTTTTTTTTTTTTTTTTTTACATATTATTACATTGGCAACTAAATTTAAGCCATTTTTTTTTTAAATTGTAGCATTTCATGGGTTTTCAGGTTTTAGTTTTTTTTTTTTTGGAAATTATTTTATTAAAAATAAATTGTAAAAATTAAAACTAGTTGTGGAATTTAGTTGTCAATTTAATATATATAATTATTTATTTTATAAATTATATAGATAATATATATAATAATATATAATAATATATAATTATATATAATTACAAATTATAATTTACAAATATATATATATATATATATATAATAATATATTTTGTAATATTCCTTTTTTATATTTAATTTTTTTAATTTATATAAATTTAAATACCTTATCGTCCGTGTTAGTTTTAAAAAATGTAGAAGAAGAATCTTCACTGATTTCCGACGAGCTATAATTTAATTCTAATCTTTTATTACTTTCTTTCAATTCTCGTAAAAATCTTTTACATTCTTCGATACTTTCGATATATTTATTACAACCATCGTCATTAATTATTTTCGATGGTGACGTTACAAATTTCGAATTATCATCCTTCAACAATTTTTTTAATGAACATGAATCATTGTTTTTACGTGCCACTAATGAAAGTTGTTTTGCATTTTGACAAGTCTCTGATTCTACATTTTTGTTCTTCGCAAATCCATCGAACAATTGTTGAATATCATTTGAATTTCTTTTTCTATGATATATAAATTGTAATATTAGGTGTTTTATTTTTTTTTTCTTTTTTTTTACAATTTTTATTTAACCCCTTTGAGTACTCTATGGACGCATATATGCGTCCAACGTGGAATATTGTTGCATAAATATAAATGAAAATAATTTAATTTTGTTTTACTGTAATTGTATTGATTATTAATTATTATTTTAATTATTATTTTATATATAAATAATAATAATATATAAAAAGTAGATTTTTTTATATTATATATATATTAAATTATTATTATTATTATTATTATTATTAATTATATTAAAAATATAATTTATTATTAGAATTTGATTATAATAAAATATCAATTAATGTTATTAGTAATATTAATAATAAATTTGTTTTTTTTTTTTTTTTTTAAATTGAATTTTCTTTAACACTCAAAGGGTTTAATATTATTTAAAAAAATTTTTTTTTTTTTTAACTTACTTGACAGATTCATGGCTGGTTGTTTTTAATGATTCAATCGTTAAATTTTGTTGTCGATCATTTGACAATACTTTTGATTTTATTTCTGACAAATTGTATTCCATATTTTTGTCAAACAATTCGTTCAATCGATGTAAAGATGACGTTAAATCCAATTTTGAAGATGACGAGTACGTTTTTGACGATGAACTAAATATACAAAAAAAAATATATATATATACTCATAATATTTATTTAAACAAAAATATAACAAACTTGTACACAAATGTTGTTTCGAATTAAATTCAATGATTATTATTTTATTATTTTATTTTTTATTTACTTCAGCAACATATGTTTGATCCAAGTATTACGATCGTTCGATGTTGACAAAGTTAATCTCAAATTACGTAATTGTTTTTTTAATTTAGGATTTAAAATTTGATAAGGTAATGGCCATGTTCCATATTGAAGTTTATAAGTCAATATATTAATTTTCAATTCTAAATCATCGACCTTGCAACCAACACTGTTGAGAATATATTTGCTAGGTGGTATCGTATTCAATGTCCATTTTCTTTTCATGTATAATACACGTAGTAGTAATAACAGCAGACATATAATGCAAATTGTAATAATCTTCAAAAAGAAAAAAAAAAAAAAACGTAATTAAAATTTAATTCAAATAAAATTTCTTTTTCTTTATGAAATATAAACGTGAAATTGGAAAATAGAAAAATCAATGAGATGGTTTAATGTTTCAAAATTATGGTGTATTATTTTTTATAGGAAATTATTTTAATACGTTGACGCCGGCGCCGATTTTCAGTGTCTGCGCTATGGGGCGGCACTCGAATCTAAGATGCGCTTCATCTGGCGGCGCGTGATTTTTGCTTGTTCAAACCTGAAACAAGGTGGACCACCGGTGGTACGCGCCGCCCGACGGGACAGTCTAACGCGAGCCACCGGTGGTACACGCCGCTCGATGGGACAGTCAAGCGCGGGCCATCGGTGGTACGCGCCGGCGTTAACGTGTTAAATGAAAATAATTAATACTTAAGATAATAATTCGATATAGATTAAAATAATATTATTTAATAAAATTATTATTATTTATTAAAATTATTATTATTATTATTATTGATTAAAAAATTAATATAATTTTATTATTATATATGTATTAAATTTAATAAAAATAACACATATATAATATATAATATATATGTATTATTAATATTATTTATTAAAAACAATGTTTTGTGTAATACGATGATAATATATATATATATATATATATTACTTTGCATGTATACAATCCTTCTCTCCATAATGTTAATTTAGTTGTTAAACAATCAACAACATCTGTAACAACTTCCATCCAAATGTATCTCAAAATAGCACGTATACATTGTTTCCAATCGGTCTCACAAATTATTCTCACTGGTTCTAAATTACCACCTTATTTCCATAATATAATACAATATGAAATGATTTCTTTTTTTAGGTTATGTTTTATACGTGGTACTACAAAATATATCATTTTATTAATATTCTTTATTTATTATTGATTTACCTGGTTGCCAACGCATATCGATGTTGATAATATTCTCTCATGGAGAAGTTTTTATCCTAAATGGACAAATACGTTTCAACCACGAGATTATTATTTATTGTAAAAATTAAATATATTTGTATAATATCATGACGTGTAACAGATCTTCAAAATCGAATAAATCGATGTTGTTGTTGTTGTTGTTGTTGTTGTTGTTTATGATATTAGTAACGTTTTGCTTTTGTTATATATATATGTATAATATATAATTTTTTATCCTTTTCTATTTAATTTATGCGAAACAAGGTCATTTCAATTAGTTATAGTTCATCACAAACATTTTATTATATCTAATATTATTTTTCAATCTTTTATTTATTTAATGATTACAAATTAATTTGTTGTTGCATTTTAAAAAAGAAAATTTAATATAAAAAAATTAAAATTAATATTAAAAATAACAAGTAAATAAATATATGTAACTTACTAATTATATATAAAATTATATATAACTAATTAATTAACTATATATAATATTTTTATTTATTATTTATATTAAATTATAATATTTATGTATATATATAGTAATCATTATAATTATAATAATATTATATAATATATAAATGTTGATTTATCTAATTTACTGTAATTATACCAAAACAATTGTTAATTTTTTGATAAATTAATTAATTCTTGTTTGTTTCTCTTTTATTTTTTTTTAGGTACTCGGTAAGGTGCCAACTATTTCAATTGACAAGACAGACGGTTGTCAAATGTATCTGAATTCTGAATCATTGGACGTCGAATTAATAACAAGCAAATCTAGCGAAATGAACGTCATGGTGCCCAAAGGGAATGGAGATTATGTAAGAAAGAATTTCATATTATAATTTATTTAACAAAATAAAAATCAAACTTTATTAAACCCTTTTTCCAATATTATTATTATTATTATTGTTACATATTCAATTGTTCATCTTAAACAATTTCATTTGATCTCTCTATCAAGTTATTTATAATAAAATAATATTGAAATTGTAATTATTTACAGACGGAGTATCCTGTTCCAGAACAATTTAAGACAACCATCAGTCCAAAAGGCCTCAGCACAATTGCAATCGATTCCCTTGGTTAAAAAAAAACAAAAAAGCAAAAAAAAAAACAAAATCCCATGAAAACAAGCAAAAAAAAAACCACCCTAATTAAAATACTACTAATCGTAGCCTAAAAATATCTTTCTAACAAGTACGATTCACATTAGAGGTTATGTCATCGTTAAGGATATCATCAATTTATTATTATTTATTGTCTTCTCGAATAAGGTATGCTCGGAAGTTATGATAACGATGATGATAATGATGATGATGATGATGATGATGATGATAATAAGATGAAGTCGAGTTAAAAAGGATCGACAACTTCGTTAAAAGAAGAAACAAGAAACAAAAAACAAAAAATAAGCGCGCTACGAATTGATTTCAATCCTATCTTAAAATTAGGATTAATAATCCTTTCTTCTTCCTTTCTTCGACCCACGTGAGTGAGAGAGAGAGAAAGAGAGAGAGAGAGAATAAAAGATAAAGAGAGAGAGAGAGAGAGAGAGAGAGACTAGGTATTAGATAAATTCTCATTTAAAAAAGAAAAATTAAAAATTAAATTGAAAAAGTAATTTCTCAAAAAGAAGAAAATTATTAACAAAAAAAGAAAATAATTTACAAAGAACTGCTACATTGTTGTATACAGCTCTGTATATGTGTTTCATTTAAAGAAAAATAAGAAGAAGAAGAAGAAGAAGAAAAAAACAAAATGGAAGACGACAAAATATTAAAAAATATTTGACTCTCGTATTACTCGAAATGAAATATGGAAAATAAATATGGTAAAACAATTTAGCAAGATTAGGAATCGAGAATTCGATAAAATATTTAATGATGATGATAATGATGATGATGATAATAATGATGATGATGATGATGACTACGTGATAATATAGTAATGCTATAATCGAGATGAAATTTCAGGTTAGGTGTGGACAAAAGTTGATAGAAATGTTCTATCAGCACTTTTATATATTTACACAATTTTATATAACAGTAATGATGAAACTTTTGTCCAAACCAAACGTACAAAGTTCGAATATTTATTATTATTATTATAGCAATCGGGGAATTGTTAAAATACATCAAACAACAAAATCATTTAATTTAAAACATGAGTTTTTTTTTTCTCAATACATAAATAAATAAATAATAATTATTCGAAGCGTGCTGCATGCGCGTTGCTTTTTCATACGGCGCCATATTGAAATAGTTTGATCATAATATAATTAATGCATCATTCGACATTGGGTAATTTTTTGTTGTTCAACGCCATTTATAGGGAGTTTTGTTTAATCACCGGGTTTGCATGTTCTTCCTCTTCGAGCGTATATATTTAAATTATATATTACATACATATATATATAAATATATATATATATATACACTCTCACTCCTTAGGTTTCCTCATACTCTATCGAAAATCAAAAAAAAAAAAACAAAAACAAAATGAAAGAAGAAAGAAAGAATGAAAAGGAAAATGTTCAAAATGATACATTTGGATAAATTGTAATTTTTCTTTATGTTCAATTATAATACGTTGGCTTCCTTCGTATAACTTTGTAAATAAGTGAACAATAACATGTTAGTTAAAAATCTCATGTGGTACGATGACGATGACGACATTGATGATGATGATGATGATGATGATGATGATGGGGTTTGTTCGGTCCTGAAGAAGAATGTCTTTTAACAAAGCGCAGAAAAGCAAAAATTAATTAATTGATGAATTAATTAAAATGTAAAACAAGAATAAGCAAAAAAAAAAAAAGAAAAAGAAACAACAACAACAACAACAACAAGGTGTGTTAATTATCGTGATACAAATTGCAATTGTGATTTTTACCAATCGGTATAAATAACTAATGCTAATCGTAAGTGTAAGGTTTAATCGTACACAGTCATTAATTGTCTAAGCATAATTAATATAGTTTAGAATTACAACTTTCAATCAGTTTTCAATGTTTAGATTTATGCGAAAAGGAAAAAAGAACAACAATTTGCGATAATCAAATGAACGTTTTTATTCAAAGGCTTTTTTTAATCAATACTAAATATGAATAACTTATATTCAAATTTCTCTATTCCTTATCTTGGTATAATTAAAATAAATGTTTCATCATTAAAAAAAAAAAAAAAAAAAAAAAAAAARAAGAAAAAAAAGAAATGAAGAACGAACAAAACAAACAAACTAAAGAAAAGAAATGAAAGTATGAAAAAAAAAAAAAAAAAAAAAAACGGAGTATGACATATTGAGATTAATCATTTCTTTTTAATGAATTACATATTTACATATTACAAAGAAAGAAAGAAAGAAAAAACAAAAGAAAGGAATAATTAATCTTTTATTTTCTAACTTAACCTAACTTTTTATTTCTTTTTAATTATTATTATTATTATTATAATAATATCATTTGGATTTTAATCATAAAAGGACGTCGTAGTTACGTAATATTATCTGCTATTTAACACAGCGTTTTAATAATATTATTATTATTATTATTAATAAAAAAAAAACAAAAGAGAATTATATCGAGCCGTATGCATAATTTTTACGTTTAAAAATTGTATTATGGGTACGAGAAAAGAAATCAAATAATAATAATACATTCGCGCTTTAACTACTACTACTACTATTACTATTACTACTACTACTCTCTTGTGAACAAAAAAAAAACACATACACATAAACACACACAAACACACACAAACACTCTCTCTTATAATATTTATAAAAATAATCCTATGCAACAAAAAGAAAAGAAAAAAAAAAAATTACGCAATTACATTTCTGCTTTTAAAAATATCTTATCCAAGTTTTGATCGGATATAATATTATTAATTATTATTATTATTATTATTAATTGTTATTATTATTATTATCATCATCGTGAGTATTATTAGTCATGCTATTTTTCTCGCATAATAATTATTCTTTCAGATGATAAATGCTCGCAAGATCTTTTTTTTTTCCTGTTTTATTGCAATAAAAAAAAAAAAAGAAAAACGTACAAGAAAAACAAAAGTCTGATCAAAATAGGAAAAAGATTCTTGTAGTAGAAATACATTTATTCTTCTGTCTCTTAAACAAATTTGCTTTTTAAATGTTTCTCTTCTTCAATTATTATTATAACAATTATTATTATTATTATTATTATTATTATTATTAATAATATTATTAATTTAATTTTCTTTACAGCTTTATGGTTCTCAAATTTTTAATATTATCTATGCTGCACCCTTTTTCTTTAATTATCACATTTTTAGGTTAGGATTAGAAATAAATTTTCAAATCAAAATTTTATTATAATTATTTGAATTTAATTTGTAAAATAAATTGTCAAAAGTTTTTAATTTTGTAGAAAGGGTTCAGTTTTTATTTTTATATTTGGGAACCATTGTCCTAAAGACGTTAATTCTTTTTTTTTCTTTTTGGAAACCATTGTGCTAAGGACGCCATCTTCTTTTTCTTTTTCTTTCACTCTCTCAGTTTTTATTTTTTTTTAATTTATATCCTATGTATATATACAAATTCTAACTTTTACTAAAAGAACAAAAAAAAAAAAACAACATAATTATTTTAAATTGTAATACTTAATTCGAATAACGCGAACTCCATAATTATTTTCAACGAGTACCACGAATTCTTAATTGTTTAATGTTTTAAAATGATAAATTAACTTTACGATTATTTCTAAAATTGATAATTTATATTAGAAATACGAAAGTTATTTATCCATCTATATTTTATCATTATTATTATTAATATTATTAATTAATTAATTAATTTATCTAACAACTTACAG
>NW_015149041.1:661633-690237 GCF_001465965.1 Polistes dominula | reverse complement strand
ATTATTAATTAATTAATTAATTTATCTAACAACTTACAGTTGTGACAATTGTTCAAATGCAATTTAACCCTTTTAGTGCTAATTTCATTTACAACGGTATATGCAAACATAAATACCGATAAGGGTTGGTTAATATGGCACTAAAAAAGGGTTAGTATAAAAATCGATAGAAATTATTTATTAATTAATATTTTTTTCTCTCTTTCTATTTATATAGACACCTTATTTTTTTTAATATCTTACAAGATACACCACCCAGAAACAAAAAATTTAGGTTAGGTTTGTCTCACTGATATGTTTTTTTTCTTTTTTTTTTTTTTTTTTTTTAATACGAATTATAAATAATTTGCACTTTTGCATTTATTCGTGTTCGATTATTTCTACGAATAAATGCAAAGAAAAAAAAATATCGTTCGAATTTTCGTATCCTTTGAATCGATTTTTGCAAATGAATAAAATGTCAAAAATAAACCTTTCAAAAGATACGAAAAAAAAAATGGTGGAAAAAAATAATCTTATATAATATATATGTATATAAATACGTGAGTGTGTCAGTCTTTTTATTTTTTTTTTTTGCATTTTTTTTTGTTTCTTTTTTTTTTATCTTAAATTCGTAGAGCAATCACGTTCGTCGCTGCCATCGGAACATTCGAGGAATCCATTGCATATTCTTGATTTAGGCAAACATTCACCCAAAGGACATCTGTGACCTTTACAGGATGCTATAATAGATGGTACGTTGTCATGTGAATTAATAACACGTTCAATGTATGATAAATAATGATGAACTTTCGTATAAACTCCAGGTCTTCCTGGTCTTGCACAGCCATAACCGTTTGAAGTGATACCTAAATTAATTAAAAAAAAAAATAAAACCAATAATTATTCATTTTATCAACTATGATCTTTTAATTTAAACTCTAGATTTACGGATATATTTTTTTTAATGACATACGAATATCATTTGAATAAAAAAATTAATTTTTTATGTATATTTCATTAGGTAATTAAATATTTTATGTTTTTTAAAAAAATAATATTTAAGTTATATAGATATTAGTTTATAATATATTTATAATAAAATTAAATTTAATATTAAAATTTTATCAATTTTATTATAATTTTATTATATTATTATATATTATTAAATAATTTTAATTATAATAATTAGAGAGAGAGAGAGTATATACTATATATTAAATACAATATACTAAATATATAGTAATCAAATTTTTAAAGAGTCAAATTAATATTCAATCCGTAAATCTAATGTTAAACAATTTCATTTTCTTTTTAATATATTTTACCATGAATGGTATATTTATTATCCGATCCAGAACAAACCAATGGACCACCACTGTCACCCAAACACGCGTCCCTTCCGCCATCTTTCAATCCAGCACACAACATTCCAGATGTTATTCTGTATAAAGGTAAGAAGATAGTTTTCCTACGACATTCCTCAGTTGATATCAAAGGTAATTGAACCTCTTGCAAAGTATCAGCTGTCAATAATATAAAAACAAATATTACAACATTATTTGACAATATTTAATGTATAAATATTAATGTTAAAACTTACGAAATATTCTACCGATCTCAAACAATTGTCCCCAACCGGTTACAGTGCATGTTGTACCACTTTTAGGTTCATTCTGTGGTAAACATACTGGTCTAACATAATCGCTAAAAGTAACCGATTTTTCTAATCTGAGTAATGCTATATCATTGATAAACCCATTGTCAATATAATCAGGATGAAGTACAATACGATCCAATCGTAACAATTGTTCGTGTGGACTTGGAAAACTTCCTCTTCTTGTAGCACCAATTCTTGCAACCCAATACTCGTCGAGAGTACTAAACAAATATTTTTTATCATTTGTTGTTTCATTTTATTTTCATTTGTTTCTATCGATAGGGACAAAAGAGACTAAAGCTTTAAAATGAGGTATCGTTCGTTTTGATAATCTTTTTTGTTTCAAAGTTATTTGTTTAACTTTAAAACGTTGAGGGAGGCCATGTCAAGCATCGGTGCCTGACGTTTAACTTTTCGTTTTTGCCGCGCGTGGCGCTCAACGCGTTAACCGGGGAATTCCCTTTTTAATTGCACAGTTTTTTTATTATTTATTTTTATTTAATTATTGTTTTATTATTTATTTATATATTATTTTATTTTATTTTATTTTATTTTATTTATTTAATTATATATTTTTTATTATATTTAATTATTTTTTATTAATTTATTTATTTATTATTATTTATGCTTCAAATAAATGAAAACACTATGAAATATATATATATTTTTTTCGTTTATTTATATATAAAATATGTAAAATACGTTTGTGACGTATTTATACGTTTCTCCTGGTTAACAGGTTAAAAATAAAAATGACGAAACAATTGTTAAAAAAAGTTATCATTGAAAAATATATTATACTTTGAAAATAATCTTATTGAGTGAGAGGGATAGGGTCAAATGAAAAATTGTCAAGACAAAACTTACCGATAAAAACAGTGGGCTGCTGAGAGTACCCATTTGTCATTGATAAGTGCACCTCCGCATTGATAATCCCCTTCTTTGTAAAGTGCTACTTGCCAAGGCCAACTTCCAGCCGATGAACTACCGCCCCCAACAATTCTGTAACGTCGTGAAACGTGAGATCTGTTTTTCAAATGAAATTCACTTGGTGTATACATGAAACTTGAAAAAAACTGGGAGTCACACGTGGACAATTTACCTGGCTTGCGATGGGGTTTGAGTTCTTATTCCACATTCTAAATTTTTACACTTGACCTTAAGAATTTCACCACTGGGACAATTGGACGGTTTAAAAGTCAACACGGTTTTGTCAGATGTTTTATCATTGAACGACAACACGTAATACGAATTACCTTTCGATGGATTTTCTTCAAAAACTTTTTCTACTTTTTCATAATCTCTGTACAATAAATTACAATTAATTATTTGAATTATTTTCTTTTGCTAAAAGAAGATAAAAAATAAATTGATCGTAACTTACTGATAAGTGATAGCTTTGCAAACAGCCCTACCAAGATCTTCAATGGTCCAATTGGTTTGTCTTTCCTGGTCATAACTATTGGTCGAATTTAAACAAAGTTTCCCCCACTTGCCATTTTTTCTAATATTCAAATAACCTTTATCGTTGTAACCATTTAATTCTTTTTCAAATCCTTTGATCGAAGTAATCGCAGAATTTGTTTTTGTGTGATAGGACGTTGTTCCACTGTTAAGATTGTTTCTCAAATTTGAAGATATTTCTCTTCCCGATACTAAATAGGTTAAGTTTGTGGATTCTTCCGGTAATATAGTCGTTTGTACAACAGTCACGTAAGTGTCTCTGTTCATTGATAAATTTAAGGAATCAGGTATGGCAGATGTTTTGGATAACGTGGATTCCACAGCTTCTTGATCATCGTACACCTGGTGTTGGACATCATCATGACCGGTTTCCATATCGAACGAATAATCTTCAGACTTGTTGAAGATGTCTTCGTCATTTCCTTCATTTCCATTCCCCAATAGACTGGTTTTATTTTCAAAGATGTCAGTTACTTGTTCGATATAATCCTCGATCAATGCAGCACACTTTTTTTCATCTTCACCAGTAGGACAATCACGGAAACCATCACAAACCTTGTTTTGATCCACGCAGTACCTGCTGTTACCGCAAACGAACTGACCCTCGACACACCAATCTGTCAACATGGGAAATGAGACAGTATTGTAATTCTTTGATTTTACAGGTTATGTTTGTTTTAGAGCAGTTAATCACCGCAATCAGTTTCGTCGGAATAATCCCAACAGTCTGGTGTACCATCGCAAATCTTTTGATGTAGTAATTGGGCTTTTAAAAAATCAGCACAGGTACAATTGGCCTCGTCTTCGGAATTCTTACATTCACCTAACATATTGCATCTAGCACTGGATGGCAAACATTTGTTGTCGTTGCACCGAAATCCATCACCTCCTAGACAGTTATCTGTGAAAAATATATACATATGTATATGATGATCATCAATCATTCAATTGGGAATCCTTAAAGGTTGATTATAGGAGTAGTAGTAGTTCGTTTATCAATTATTATTTACCATATATTATTAAATCGGGATATTCCGTCGTATGATTTTTCATTTGATGATCGTTGTCATCGTCATTCACCTTGTTCATTATCTTCGTTAAAATCCTGACACCGTCACGGCTCAACGTGAACAACGAACTGTCATTTTTCAATGTCTCGTTTCCAATTGCTACGTCAGCGATTTTTTTTAATTCATCAAAATGCGATATCAATTTGCTATCGTTTAATTGGAAATTGGAATTTTGTATAGAATGATCTGACGAATTTTTGACAATTTTTAGGCTAGGTTTATTATCGTGTGTTCTAACTTCAGCTAATTGTTTCAATTTATCCAAAATAAAACGGTCCTCTTCTGACGTTGATATTTTTCTATCGGATGTTAAGATGGTCAGTGGATTTAAGTTTGTAGGATTGTCATTTTTGAATGAACGTTTTTCTTCGGTATTTTCAAATGACAATAATTTGTCTGATTTTTTATTACCATCTGTATGAATTATCGGTGATGAGGTTGAATTCGTTACGACAAATCTGAGAACAACACGATCAGGATTTTCCTTGGATGATACTTTTGTACTTACTGATGTTACAACTTCAACGATTTGTTCAATACGAGTATTATTTTGATTAGTATTATCAAACGTATGATTATTTGAATTAGATTTATTCTTATCATTTGTTTCTAATGTTTTTAAACCGAACAATTGTTCGAGCAACGTTGTTTCATCTAAACGTTCAGGTGTACTTCTGACGGCAGATGGTTTCAATGAAATTTTCGTTGATTTGTCATTATCAATTTTAGGTCTAGGTCTGACAGGTCTACCAACACCTGTATTACTTTTAACAGGTGCCAAAGTAACCAAATTTTCAACCACGTATGCTTTCAACGTGTCGTTGTAAATTTTTTTACGTGTTCCTGGAGTAGTTGTCAAATGAGGATTAATGGGAACATCGTTGTTTTCATTTTTTGAATTAGTATCATCAAATTCATCGTTGTTATCTCGATTAGGTACATGTTGAACTGTATCAACTTCAATGAAAGTTGAATTTCTTGATACACTGGAAGTTAATTTTTCTGGTATCATATCTTTGTTTTGATCATCATTGTTAACAATTAATTTTTGTCCATTATCATTATTGATTGGATGTAATATTTCTGAATAAACTTCAGTTGTACCCAGTTTCAAAATTTTTTCATCGTCATCGATTAATTCTTCTTCATTAAATTTCGTTGATATCGTTGGTGGTTCGGTTAATTCGATGTTTTCATTTTTAACAGATGACTCGTAATTAGGTTTATTTAAATGAATCATTTCGGTAGCTTTTTTAATATCCATCGATGTCAACCATTTATCATTGAGGTTATGTTCATCATTTTCATCGTCAGTATTAACCGATATTACAGGTAATCTTTTATTGTCATTTTCCGTAATGATTGCCGATGTAATTTTATCAACAGGAATTGTATGTCGAAAGGGTTTAATAGTTCCAGAATTTTCAATAAGACTACTAGGCCTAATTGCACTACCACTCAAATCAGGACTACGATAACTCGTGTAAATTGGTCTCTGATCAACCTTTCTGTCACGTAATGCATCATTTTGATCTTTTTCCAATGCCTCGATAACACTGAATCTACTTCTGGTTTCCAAATTTTCATCTAAATCTGGAACAGGTTCAGCTACACCTATTCCAGAGATGCTACTATCGATTGATTCATCATTTACACTAATGTTAGGTTTGTTCGTTTGAAAATTCCACCTTGTAACATTCGAATTTTCATTTTTTTCATTAGTTGAATCGATTGATTCAACTTTTGTCTTAGATCTATCGATAGTTTGATAAAAATGTTGTTTCTTATGTTCATCAGTTTTTGTTAATTCCGATGAAGTACTCAATCGTAAATCAAAAGTTTCCGATGGTAATTGACCTGACACTTCGATACTTGGTTTATTAATGTCATCAATCGTTGGTGTTGGTGCTGTGAACAGATTACCGTCATCCATTAAACCTGGTATTTTATTTTTAAACTTTCCATTAACCCGAAAATTGACCATATCTTCTGGAACAATTCTGTCATGTGGAAAATCAGTGTCTTCTTCATCCAACGTACTCATTCCTGATACGTCAATTCTCGTATTAATTGGTTCTAAATTTTCCGACATTTTATTTACTAATTTTGACTTAGTATTTTCTATAATTTTATCCTGTAAATTGTATACCGGATTTTGAACATTAGAATCAGTGTTCAATGATGACATCGTTGTTTCTAACAATAATTTAAGTTCTGTGTTAACATATTCAGGAACTATCGGTTTCCATGGTGAAGTTTCAAGATCTGGTTTATGAAAATCTTGATAAACAACACTGCTAGTACTTGCTGTAGTACTTGATGACACTTTTACAGATGGTAATGACATTTCTTTTTGATTATTAACGATGTCAGCTGTATGTTCAACTTTATTCGTAGTTTTGTACTTCATCGTTGTACTAGAAATCGTTTGAATCGATGTTAATTCCAATTTGGTATTATTATCAATCCTTGAAATGGTACTTTTCATTAATTCGTCCAATCTTGAATCATCTTTAACATTTGTAACATTTGATTCGATAGTTTTATCATCCAATTTGGTCGAATTTTTCATAGTTTCATTGACTTTGGTTGCTTTGTAAGTACCTTGAATCGTTGGTATATTATTAAAATCAATTTCTGGCTCGTTAGATTCGATTTTAGTTATTTTAGACTTTGGTTTATTGGTTCCAGTTATCAATGGACTCGTTCTGTTTGGTCGGAGTAAACCATTTTTTGTGATCATGGCATTTCTTTGTTGATTTATCGTTTGTTTTTGATTCGTTGTTATATCTTGATTTATTCCTGTGTTAATTAAACATTGAAATAAATTATAATATAATAAATTAAATATATATATGAGGATATATGTGTTATTTTGTGATTACTTACGTTTAACATTGATACTTGCAAGATCTAATTCCAAATCTTTGAACAATGATGAGACAGAATAAGTTTCTTTAGCAATAATATCTTCAATGGTATCTTCAATGTTTGTTATTGATCTTGGTATCTTCCTTCTATCTAAATATAATCTAAAGAAAACTTTGAGTGTACCATTTTCAAATTTATCTATAATCGTTTGTTTGTATGCTGGACTTAATACACTTCTTCTGAATAATAATTCAAACTAAAAAGAAAAATTTAATATATTATATATATATATAATTTAAAATTGATATATTCAATTATATATTTGACATTTAATAACTTACTATATTTTTGTACTTTCTTTCTTTATCTTTAAACACCATACTGGTGTTCAATTTTAACATTGGATTATATCTTTCACCTTTAATTACTCTGAAATTGCAAGTGAATCCAATGATAGCTGTGAAAGTGAATAAAACAAAAACAAAAAATATTAAAAAGGATTAATTGAATTTTGTAAATATTTGACAAAATTAATTCACATTAATTAATATTTAATAATATAATAAACAAAAACGTTAATAACATTATTAATATATTAATAAATCCAATATTAAATAAATCCAATCTTGGAGTATAATATCTTCATTGTAACATTTGTTAATATAATAATAATATAATATATTATTTATTAAATAAGTAAAATCAATTAAAATTGCAATACTATTTTTATAATTGACATTTAACTATTTTTTATATATATATATATATATATTTTTAATAATTTATTATAATAAAAAAATTACTCACCATTTTTAGAATCATTTCTCAATGCTGAAACACAAATGTGAATTTTTATTTCATATTTTCTTATATATATATAATTTTATTGTATAATAAATATTAGAAAAACTTACCACCCAACCATAATGCAAGACCAGCTATAGCAAGTACTGCAATTAACACAAGCATCGCTGAAATTATCAGCATAGCACTGCCAATCTTCCAAGTTGAATTGACATTTTGTTTTTTAGTTGGATGTTGTGTTACCCTTGACCACGTTGATCGGGGTGGATAATAATAATCACTCTGTAAAATGATAGAATTATTTTTTAACACATATACACTTCATATTTTACTTTAAACACTTAAAAGTATTTACACAATGCAATTTCTTACAAATTGTTATCATATTAGATTAATCAATAAATGTTTATTGCATAAATGTTATAATTTGTTGCTATACATGTATGATAAAAAATAAATTAAATATATTTATATCTTTATTTATAAAAATTCAGTGTAACATTATTGATTTTTTTTATAGATCCCCAAATTACTAAACTAAATTAAAACAAAAACTACCAAAATTTAATGAAATTTTGTTTATTTTATGTAATTGTTTCTAATTTAAAATACAAAATAGCTTTACCCGCGTTTATTTTTTATTTTTTATCGCTAATTTAAGAATTTATTATTTTAGAGGTTATCTTAGTCTCTAGATTCTGTAAATTTGCAATAGATGGCTCTGTATTACAATTCAATTATTTCTTATCACGTGACAACAATTTTTTCAGGTTTTTCAGATTAATTTAACTGCATTGAATAATTTAGAATTATATTAAATATCAACGTTTTGTATTAATAATAACAATATATATATATATTTTTAAATATGTATTATTTGATAAGTTTTGATAAAAATAACATAAACATATAAAGTTCTCGATACGTTTTAAGTATTAAACGAGAATATAATTGTGCCCATAATTATAAAAGTGATCTAAGTCAGGGGGTCGGCAACCTGCGGCTNCCACATGCAATATCGTTGAGGATTAAGCAACGATGAATAAATAGATTAGCTTTTTTTTTTACTCAAAAAATGTTATTTATGCGATTACTATTTATTGTTGGGAAGAACAAATTTTGTGACTGTTTAAAAACTTTGAAATTTTGTAAATTGTAATTTTTGGCTCTTCCGATTTAAAAGATTGCCTTAGACCCCCTGGTCTAAGTCATGTATCTCTTGTTTCGAAATATTTAAAGATTTTATTTTTGACAATATCGTTTTTAAATTAAATTGAATTTATTTAGCTTAAAATAATGTGGTACGTAATAAATAATAAACACTTTTATTTTTTTTTTGGTATAATTTTGACTTAGTTAGATCACTTTCATAATTATGGGCACGATTCATTTCTAATTCGATCGTGTTACGTCATTATTTTTTTTTTTTTGTTATATTATTATTTTATTCTGTTTTTTTTTTTTTGGTTTTAGTTTTGTTTTATATATACGTTTATATGAATCTTATGTATCAAGAGTAAAATCAACCAAGCGTCGCGATTCAATGTCCAATAACAACACGTGCTTGCAATAAATTGAACACCCATGGTTGGCAATTTCCCCCTACACCTTTTAACGGTACCCACACTGATCGCATTTTAGTCTTTGGAATCCGTGAAAAAGAGGATTAAAAAAAAAAAAAAAAAATAAGAAAAATAAGAAAAATATTTCAGGACAAAAATTCAGTCAAGTTTTTACGGACAAGCGTCACATTCGCACGACGTGTCTCTCTTTTTATCTGTTTTTGTTGTTTTTTTTGTTTTATCTTTGAGAAAAATAATGATGGGGGGTCCTTTTTTTTTGTCCTGGTCACGCAAGATCATTTTTTTTCTTCTTCTTTGCAATAATACTAATACTTCACGGTATGATTTATTTATAATGTCAATAATACCTGTATTTAACATAAACAATAAAATTCTTTTTTTTTTTTATTAAGTAATAATAAATTGTATTATGAGACGGAACTTTTGACTCAATCTGTCATTTTCTTTTTATTTTATTTTATTATATTTTTTTTTTTTTATATTTCATTTAGTTCTAAATCATTTGGATGATTTATTTTCTCAATCTTATTACAGTGCGGTCAAATAACACACATACCTACACATATACGTATTTCCTTGTAACGATACCACGACCCAAATGTTTATAACATATAATTTGTAAAGAACCTGTTAGTGTGAAGTCACTCTACTGGATGTTATATTAAACATACGGTTGTTAGGTTGAAAACGGTATTTTTGAAAACAAAACAACAAAAAAACAAAAAGAAAAAGAAAAAAACTCGCAATATCATTCAACGCGAATTTTCTCTGATAATCACAAGATAAGAAGATTTAACCTCTTGACATAGAAATTCAAATGACATTATTATCTGATTTAAAAAATAAAAAAAAAAAAATAAAATAAATTATTATTAATATTTTTATAATTAACGTAGAGTTTACAATTTAATTTTTAGAAACAAAATGAAATATTTCTATTGCGTTGTATATCATTTAATTTAATATTTTATTATTATTATTATAAAATTAATTTCATGAATTGACATAATGATGTTGACACGAGACTAATTGGTACATTTGTTCAAATTTAATTAATCATTTCAATTAAAATAATATTTCATATATTTATTTATTATTATATTATTAATTATTTACTATTTATATTAATTTATTTTAATAATTTCACGAATAAATTTGACATAACCATGATACGATATTAATCTATACATTTGTTCAAATATAGCAAATAATTTTAATCCAAATAACATTTAAATTATTAAATTTATAATTAAACAAATTATTTTAAAATAATATGTACAACAATATTATTCAAAATGATTGATTGATTATTTAAAAAAATAAAATCATATTATTTTTCTACAAAACATACCCTCCTTTTTTTTAGATAGGCATTCAATAAATAAAAAATTAATAATAATAATAATAATAATAAAAAAATAGTTTTATTGAATAAAATAGATATTGTAAAGGTATTATTACGAATTGTGATCTAAAACTATAGAAAATTCCTTTGAGACAATGACCTAAGGGGTCGTCAAGGTCTGATAATTCAGGTAAAGTCGATGTCCTAGGAAGTAAGGTGTCATCTCGTCCGTTTCAATCGAGATTACGAATATTACGGAACCCCCATAGTATGTCAGTGAAGAACTGCCATAGTATGTGTATGTATGCTAGGTGTAATATTTGTCACGCTTTTCTCTCTATGCTGTAAGATTATAAACGCACCATGTGCTATGAAATCATAGAACCCATGGAACTCTCTCCCTAATCTCCCCCTCTTACCTTCTCTTCACGTGGAAAATAATAGACGATTTTATTCCATGAAAAAAAAAAAAAACAAAATATAATAATACAAACTGTATATGTGATATACAGTTTATATTATTACAGTGACATACATATATATATATGACAAATTAAATATAATATAAATTCTATTATATATAATATAATAATAAATTAATTAAATGTAATTCAACTATATATATATATTGTTAAAAATTTGTTAAATATTTAATTTTTTATTTAATTCCATAAAAATTATATTTTTCTTTTTATTAACACTGCCAAACACTATCTATCGATAAAATAATAATAATAATAATAATAATATTATTATAATAATAATTGATTGATCAAACTTTAATACAAATATTTTTACTGAAGAAAGAAAATATTTTTAAAAAGAGTGAGAGAGAGAGAGAGATAGAATTAAATGATCTTGTAAATACATTGCCAAGGTCGTAAGATACGAGACACGTTCTTGTATGTTATTTCAATTTTTTTTATTTTTTTTATTTTTTTTTTCGTCACGATAAGTACCAATAACGTTTTAGTATTTATTGTATTACGTGTGTAAGAGTGACGTAAGTGATCATCCAAGGGTCTCCCTTTCTCCCATCTTCCTCCCTCCTCCTGTTCAGGAATCAAGGAAAGAAAGTATGTGTCTGTGTGTATGTGTGTGTTTGTTGTGTGTGTGAGAAATAACACGTGTAAGAGTTTGAAAGAATTAATATTCGCGCGAGTCAATGGCCGTCTACCAAAGATCATTGATCCTAAAGTTCCCCCCTACCCCCTAACCCCTACCCTACCCTACCCCTTCGCACCCTTACCAATACGATTGATTACTTAATTAGAATAACAATATATATATATATATATACACATAATATAAAATATAATAAATATAATAAATAAAAATAATTTATGATAATATATGCAATCAAAATTCAAGTTCAAAAATTCAAATTTATACTCTCTCTCACACACACACACACATACACAATTATATATTTTATAATATATTATAATTATAATTATTATATTTATTATTATTATTTTTTGTTTAATGGGATTGAACGAATAAAATGTGTAATCCTGTGATATAAGATACTTCTATGGGTTTTTTATTTTTTGTTCTATTTTTTTTTATTTTTATCTTTTGATGATTCGGTTGTTGTTTTCAAACGGTTCATTCGGTTTTCAAAACTAGATAGAGCGTATCTTTATGTCATTGAGAGAAGAATTCCTTCTTTTTTTATTTTTTTTTTTTTTATTTTGAAGTTGACCTTATCTTCACGATTCGTTGATTCGATGGAACGAATGATGAAGGTTAATGGAATGTTGAAGGAATATTCGTGAAAAGTTAAATAACGTGGGGCGAGGTATGTATGATTCATAGTTACGGTATATTATCATGAAAATGAGAGAGAAAAATTTGTGTGAATATAATTTATATTAATTATATAATTATGCCCATAATTATGAAACTATGTCTAAGTCATATATCTCTTGTTTCGAGATATTTAAAGATTTATATTTAAACATTATAAATGAATTCTACGCAATATTGAAATAACAAACATTATCTAAAGATTCATTTTTCATAATATCGTAAAAATTACATTGCATTTATTTAATTTATAATAACTGATAAATTCAATTTTTATTTTATACAATTAGATCACTTTCATAATTATGTGGGCACAATTACATTTGACCATAATTATATATCTACTTTTAAAAATAATTAAATAAATATCTCAACAAACAACAACTATTGGGTCGAGTCATAAATAACTTCCGTTTTTTATGAGACAAAAAAGAATGGACGCTTTTCTGCGACTGATAAATGCATGCAAGACACCTTTCATGGAGTTTCCTTTTTTTGCACTCACTCTTTGCAATTGTTCAACGTATCTATTGGATTTTGTTCCAATATTATTTTTAAAAGGTTCATCAAAGTCAGAAATACGTCCCTGCATTCGGTTCATCTTTTAAGATCGTATTCTTCAGAACGGAACTTTACAAACCAATTTCTGAACTGTCCTATCAGTTATCAGTTCTACACTGTATACGCTGTATATTTTTTCAGTTGTCCACCTTAGTGCTATTGTCTTGTTTCAATTCTTAAAGCATTACATGTCGAATATACACTTTTTACTATCCATTACAGTGGTTTAAGGAAAAACGGTTAAATGTAACATTGACTACATAAAGAAACATGTGTGCAGATCACACGTGTTAGAAGTGAAATTTTCAAAAAAAAAAAAAAAAAACTAAGTTTCGAAAGAATGAGACGAATACAAAATATCTGCTGTAGGATAATTGTATTCTCTTCTTATTTAGTATCGCGGCCGTTTCATTGGCTCCCACCGCTCCGTTACATAGCCGCCGTCTACAGCTCCGTTACATTTTTTCAAATCACACCCATTCTAAAGAAGTTTTTACTTCAAAAAATTGACAGAAGATTAATTGAATCCTCATCTATACAGTGATATCAAAAATTCGTTCGTTTCCGTGACTTATAGTAGATAAATACGAAAAATAGATTTTACATAGACGCATCGGAAGTTACTTATGACTCGACCTAATATATATCTACTTTTACAAATAATTCAATAAATATCTTAACAAACTATATATTATTATAAAACAAAAAACAAAATAAAAATGAATAATAACAAAATCATAAATGTGTGTGTGTAAGTTTATCATTCGTAATAATATCCTACGTTCAATTATATTTCAATAGAATATTATTATTTCATTTAAAATAATTATTTTGTATAATTTATATTTTTGTAAAATTTAAATCGAATGATTAATATGAAAAGAATTCGTATATGTTCTACGATCATATAATATTTCTACCAATCGAAATAACTTTGAATCCACACCCATCTCGTACCTCGAACTTCCATCTCCTCTCCCTTCCTCACCCTACACCCTTTCCTTCCCCCTCTCTCCCCCTCGTTACTTTACACAACACAAACGCATATACACCGTTAATTACGATGAGGTGCACCGAACGAACGTTGAAGCAAAAGTAGAACAGAAGGTGTGTGTTGTTACACACGTTTGGTTTTCTTAATGCGTAAGAGAAAAATAAAAATGAATAGAAACACATTAAAAAGAAAACAGATATAAATAAATATATATATATGTGTGTGTGTGTGTGTGTGTGTGTATGAAAGAAAACGAAGTTTCTTTTGGAAGCAAAAGGCTTAAAGGCTTTTTCAACGATCTTCGATGGTTAAAAGCGTCGGTTAGCAACGGTTCTTTCCTCTATCCGTGACCATCTTGATGACCGGTACGGCACGTGCTGCTGAGTGTACGCAAGCGGGACGATACGGTACGGTATAGGATGGAAAGGGAAAGAAGAAGAAGAAGAAGAAGAAGAAGGAAGGAAGAAAGAAAATNNAAAAAAAAAAAAAAAATAGGAAAGGAAAGGAAAGGATACTTCTTGGTACTTTTCATCGAATCACGAAGCACCGATAAACCCCCTACAGCTTATTCCCCCCCCCTCACCCCTCCCCACTCCACCTATCGAACCCTGTAACGGTGTTGTTGTTGTATTCCTTTAGATCGTCCTAAGATATTTTTTTAGGGGAGAGGGGGTTTCTTTTTTTCATTCGATACGCTTGACCTCTTGAGTATCTTTTATTCGATTAGGTTTAAGATAAAATGATGTCTTGATGTTTTTTGAAATTACATTTCGCGATGGCAAACGAAATGTTGTTCTTTCAATAGTTTTTTTTTTTTTTTTTTTTTTTAACTATATTGATATAATTATTGAAATATTATTGAACAAAGTATAGTATTACAAATAGTAAACTTACTATGATTTTTTTTTTATTATATTATAAATTAAGATATAAACTATTCTATCTTTTAAGTTGGATGAAATTGCACACAGTGTGCAAAAATTGATTCAAATCGGTTCAGTAGTTTAGGAGTCCATTGCGGACAAACAACGTGACACGTAATTTATATTTATATTAAGATAGTTTGTTGGGATATTTATTTAATTATTTGTAAAAATAGATATTGTGTGTGTGTGTGTTTTTATATTTATATAAACCATATTAAAATAAAATTGAATAAATAAAAATATAAATAATTAATTTAGTTATAATTATTTAGATAATAATAAACAATGTATATTATTATGAATGTTAAATTGTTAAACTTACTATGATTTGTTTATAATAATCTAGTTTGTCATACTAGACATGTATATAATTATTTTTAAAATTAAATCTCATGAGAATATAAAGTTCTGGTAAATTCACATAAATATACGTACACACATGTGCATATATACACATATATATATATATATAAACGTATATTCTTCTTTGTAACGAGAATGATAGTACAAAGGAATAGATTATGCGTTTCACATTGAAGGACGTAGTTTAACTCATGGTTCGACGGGTTTAACCGAGTCTGAGAAAATACCATTAGAATTGTCCATTAAAACAGACCATTAGAGGAATCGATACTCCCTTGACACGTTATTCGAACTCAAATCTCATAGTATAAATCGGCAAATAGGAAAAAGCCACATATAAATGGAATTTCTTCTTCTTCTTCTCGTTAAAATAGAAATACGTCAATGTAATTTCTTTTTCTCATAGGATTGATAATACATCATTAAAATAGGATACACGTAGTAAGAATTACATCGTTAAATCAATTCAAGGATTTATGTATATATTCGGTTAATTATCTATATTGTTTTTATTGTTCTATTATTATTACCATTATTAGATATTATTATCTTTTGGTATTTCGAAAAATTCTTCTTTCAGTCAAGATTGAATGATATTTTGATTTATCGATGATTGTAATGCAAAGATTTGAAATAATTAATTAGTTTAACAAAAACAAACAAGGAAAGAAGATACAAGTAAATCCAGCGCCATTATTTGTTGGTCATAGATCATGATTGGTCACGTTTCCCGCGCATTTTGGTAAATGCGCGGGAAACATTTGAACATAACCTGACTTTTATCTATACGAAACATATTTTGACTCATATGAGCCACACTAACGGCATGACAGTCCACATTTATAGTATAATATAAATATAATAAATGCATTTAAATAATATAAAATAATAAATATCATATTATTATTATTATCATTTCTAATAATAATAACTTTGATTAAGTTCAAACGTGTTTCTATGGTTAATTATCGTTTCTTCTTTTATTATATTATTCCCCGAACTTTATTACTATATTTATTTTCGAGGAAGAACAAAAGGGAAGTGCTAAAGAACACTGTAAAGTATAAAAAAAAAAAAAAAAAAATTAAATAAGAAAAAAAAAAATTGGTAACGTTTAGGTCGCGTTACCGAGCATATCCAACTATGTGGATCACAAAGCGTGGTAACAGCTAGACGATTCTCGAAAAGGCCATTAGCTTCGGCATCGCGAAAGTGCTTTTTTATTACGAGAATAATGTAATAATGTAATAATATATAACATACTTGAGAAACTTACACATACACACACATATATATATATACACAAACACAAACATGTCTACATATTTTATACGCGGAAGAAACTTGATTCGATTCTTGACACGACACTGTACAACTGTCTTTTTATCTTTTTGTCATTTCTATCTAAAATGATGATGATGATGATGATAATGATGATGATGATGGTAAAGAAACATTAATGGTTTTTTATTAATCTTCTTGCTAATGACCAACGAAATTAAAAGAAACCACATTTGATATTGCAATGAATTCAAAATGAATGATATTTCCTTTTTATCTGAAGTTTAATGTAACAATTTAGTTTCTTCAGAAAATTCAATTAATTTCTCAACTTACCATCATTTCTTTCGTATACTCAAAGGATAAAAGTATTCGAATCAACTACGTAAATCCAGAGAAACAGGATATTTGCGGGGGGGTTAAGTAGGGGGGGGGAGCGACGAATGAATACCTTTTCGTGTAATCAACGTAGGATTTATTTGTAACAAATTTATTTTACATCTTTTTCTTTTTTTTTTTTTTTTCTCAATCAAGAAAGAAATTTTTTTCTTACGCTCGCGAATTATCTTATTTAAATTTTATTTAAATATATAATAAATATTATAAGAAAAAATTGTTATAATAAATGTGATTCAAGGGTTTGTTTCAAATACTCTCGGTTGGTATAGTAAATACAAAAAATCAATTAAAAAGTAAATAAATTTCTAAATTATTTTATTATATATATTATATAATAAATATATATATATATATTATATGTAGAATATAATTATTTATATTATATAATTATATTGTATTATAAATAAATATAAGATATAAAATATAATATATAATTAATTATTATAATTTCTAGATTATTAATTTAATTAAAATATAAAATAAATATTATATTAAAAATTATTATATTAAATTTATATAATTCAAAAAAATGTTTTTGAAACACTATCGATTGATATACTAAGTAAAAAAAAAAAATAAATAAAAAAAGGTAATTAAATTTCTAAATATTATTTTGTTATATATATATATATTATATAATAAATATATAATTATTATAATTATTTATTATAATATAATTATATAATTTATATTGTAATATATATAATATAAAAATAATATAAAATATAATATAATTATTAATTATAATTTCAAGATTATTAATTTTATTCAAATATGAAATACTAAATGTAATTTACAAAATTTGTTCAAACACTTTCGATCGATATAATAAATATATATATATATATATATAAAAAAAAAAAAAAAATAAATAAATAAATATCTAAATTTTTATCATATTTAATAAATTTCAAAATCGTTAAAAATAATGTTATGTTTTTTGTTTTTTTTGTTTCATCATCATCATCATCATCATAATGTTCCTTCGTCGAAACGAATAGTTAGAGTACTTAAAGGTGAATTATATTTTCTTTTTTTTTTTTTTATCAATTTTTCTTTTGTTTTATTCCCCCCATAGTATTCTATAAACGATGTGCCACGAATGGGTAGAGAATGGTATATAAGTACCAACAACTAAACCTACTCGTCGGACTAGTTTATCCACAATTACTGAAAGTAAGAGCAATGGAACGCAAAGAAAAAAAGTGTATGAGAAGAGTATGAAAAGGAAGATCAGAAGGAAGGAGACTCAGAAAAAGGAGGAGGAGAAGGAGGAGGAGGAGGAAATAAAAAGATTTCAAACGAGGGAAAAATGTAATGAAAAAGTCGACTACGGGATCGATCGATATCTGTACGGCCCTGAAAACAAACCTGAATAAAATAACTCTTGAATACTTTTCAAAGTATAATATTTAAAGATAAAACGTGATTCACACACACATACACACACAGATATATTTATCTTTCAAGTTTTAAGAAATATATTTTAATTATGTGCATATGGTAATGCAATTGTCATCATTTTCATCATTTTTACTTCACCATTTTTAATTTTTATACGATCAAGAAAAAATAAATTCGATTTAGTTTTGCTTCTTTTCATCTCATCCTCATACATTTAACGTTTACAATTATTATTATTTATTCAACAGAAAAATGTTTAATTTTATTCATTTAATAATAAAGGAGAATAAAAATAAGATTTTGATTTTATTTATTCATTAACTGTAAGATTATTTATATAGAAATAAAATAAAACAAAATTGAACTCAATAATATTTAAAAAAAAAAAAATTATATATATTATAGTTTATACATTAAGTTGCATGAAAAGTAATTTCGTTTTTTCTTGACAATCAATTTTGGAATTAGTTAATGCAAATTGGCAAATAACAACACGTGAAATCGAATTGATAGTTTAAATTTATCAAACTTAAACTATTATAAATTCACTCGGATATCCTAAGTTTTAACCACGGAACAAATATTGTCTTCATTTTTTACAAAAAAAAAAAAAAAAAAAAAAAAAATAAAACGAAATTACTTTTCGAACAACCTAATATAATATTAGTTATAATAATATGACGACACCTTGTATAATTTGTATAAAATTTATAAAATATATTATCCTGTGTTAGATATATATTACATTAGTAAGTTACAAGCAACCATCATAGGTTTGATGGTAGTTTAAAACAGGATCACAGCGGATACTCGTTTCTCAGGAAGTTTATTACAAGATAAGAAAACAAAAAACAAAAAGAAAAGAAAAGAAAAATAGAATGTGTCTTCTTCCTTTTACAACTTACATTCTTGTGTTTTACATCGGAACGATCAGAGATCCAAACCCCTACCCCAACCCCCCCCTACCCCCTACCCCTCGCTTGACGAGAATTATTTCAGAAAATAATTTAAAAAAAAAATTAAATAAACGAATATTAACAAATTGTCTAGAATATTTTTAAAGAAATAAAATTTCCATGAAATTGGATACAGGGTGGACATAAATGTGTGAGTGGTGGTGTAAGAAAAAGATGTTTGTAGAATTTAAAAAAAAATAAAAGAAAGAAAAAAGAAAATTTGAAGAAATTGAACACAGGTGGTATATGCACGTGTATACAGGTGGCTTGGTCCATGACCTGGGCGGAGTCATTTCGCGGCCTTCGAAGGGACGGCAATGAAAAAAAAAAAAGAAATGTAAAAGTAGTAGTGGTGAAGAGGGAGGGGGAAGAAGAAGAAGAAGAAGAAGAAGATGAGACCGCGAGCATTGGTAAGGGAGTGCAAAGATCTCTCAAGGACGCCAATGTACCTTTTTACCGTCCTTGTCTCTCACTTAATGAGAAAATACCCTATGAACATACGCATGTATAGTTGTTGTTATTATAGTTACTTCTTTAGCTTATAGGTTTAGCTTTGTAACGTTCAAGGCCACCAAACTCTATCTTCGTAAAGAGAATGATGACCATTTCGATTAGTTAAAATACTTTGTGTCTTGAAAATATTTATTTGTTTATTTTTGTTTATATATTTTTTCTTATCTTTCATATATTATATATATATATATATAATTTATTATTATATAATATTAAATATATTTATTAATATTAAATAAATTATAATATTACATATATATTAAATCTAATTTAATTTAAATTTATATAAATATTAATATGTTAAATATAAAATATGTATTTTTAAATATAACCTTATACTCGCGTATTTCAATATATATATATATTCAATTTAATTGCAATATAATATTATTCTTATAAACGATTTAATAATTTTGTTTAAACAAACAAGAAACACCAAAAGGAATATTATAAACTAAATTATAAATCGTGAATCTTTAAAAAAAACAAAATAATTGTAATAGATATTATCGAGATCTATTACATTCGTGGAAAAAATGGCCGCCCATAGTACTCGTCTCGTGTCTTTGACCTGTGTGTAAGATAATAAAATAAATAGAAAAAAATGCAAATAAAAAACAAATGAAAAGAAAAAATGTGAAGAAAGAAGATTCCAGTCTTCTTCTTCTTCTTCTTCTTCTTCTTTTTCTTCTTCTTATTCATTTTATTCTTCTTAGGATTCCACGACATTTCTCTGCCAAGGTTGATCGTAATGAAGGCTAGTTACGTAGTACGTAGGAACGATGGAACGTAGAAACGAACGGACTGAACGTTAGGAACGAAGAAACGCAAAGTAAAAGCAAAAGAAAATAAAAAAAAAATAAAGCAAAGGTACAAACCATAATAGTCAAGAGTCGATATTCCACATACCCCCCTTCTTAAGCCCTCCCCTTTTGATTTATCACAAACATCCTGATTTATTTCACGGTGTTTGCTGATTAATCTACCTTGCGGCTTCGGTGACGAGACCGTCGTCGTTCTCCAAGTTCTCATATGTTTTCTTCTTTTCTTTTTTTTTTTTCTTTCTTTCTTAGATTGTATTATACATACGTACGTACATACTTACTTACTTAACGTCACGCTCGCTTAAACATCTACTAATACATATATATATATATATAGTACATACATATATGCGTCATTTAGTTTGTCTCTTTACCCTCGTAATCGAGGATGTTCCTCATACCGTGACCATCCACAAGGAAATAATAAATTTTCTTTTACTTTCTTCGAGATTATTATTAATCATTAGTTTTATCAATATTTGTTTAAATTTGTTTTTTACAAATAATTATTTTAGTAAAGTATAATTATTGAAGTTGAAGTTATATTTATTTAATAATTATTATAGTTAAAGTTATATTTATTTAATAATTATTAAAGTTAGAATTGTTATTAAATATTAATTATTAAATATAATTATTTATTTATTAATTTATATTAATAATATAATTATTAAATAATATTATTATATATAATATTATTTTTGAATATTATTTTTGGATATTATTTTTGAATATTATATGAATATAATATATTATTATTAAATTATTTTATGAATAATAATAATAATTATTATTAAAGTTAAAGTTAAATATCATCGAGATTTGATTAAATATCAAATTTAAATATGCAAGAATTTCTTTTCAATTTTATATTACCGACTATACAAAAATTATCATCATCATCATCATCATCATTATCATAATCATCATTATTGCAATTCATAGTTCATTTATTTCTCTTAAAATCATCCAATCAAAATTGTTAATCTCATCATATTTATAAATAACTCTTAAATCTTTCTTTCCACATACATTTTATTCTTAACCACCATTTCTTCATTATAATAATAATAATAATTATTATTATTCAATGTTCTTTGATTTAACCGCGAATAAGTTTGACGTGATAAAATGAACAAGGTCAACAATTTTAAATTCACATTTACTTTATAACAAATTATTATTATTATTATTATTATTATTATCGAGTATGATCGTCATCATATTGATTGATCAACTAATTTAGAAATGGCGGAAGTTATATCTTCATTGATACGCTTGCAAGAATATAAACACGAATAGTTGATTAACATAAAATACGTACGTGCTTTCCGTCTTGTCTTATTTTAACTAACGTCAATGTATTAAAACAACGTGAGAATTATTACAATCGAAATATCATTATTCATCCTTGTAAATTTAATTAAGCGTAGGACGATTTAACACACACATACACACACACACACACAAGTACACATGTATAAATAGATATGTAAGATTTATATGTTGTACTTCTTATATATAACATATTTATATATATATATATATACATTTGTGTGTGTATATGTTTTACGACTGATGAAAAATATATTGTATATATGTGTAAAGGGGGTTGGGGAGGTGCGGGGTGGGGGTAGGGGGTAGTGGTGGATTTTATAATAATCACAAGTTGCTCGAGTTAATTGGCAAGGGTAGGCAGTTCGTAACGAATGTTTTTTCTCCTTAAGGTTCATTTTTTTATTTTTTTTTGTCTTCATCATCTTCTTCTTCTTCTTCTTCATCTTCTTGTTTCTTGTTTTTTTTTTTTTATTTTTCTTTTTATTTTTTTTTTCTTTCGTGGCCGATACGATTAACCACGAGTAATTACCGGTGATTCAGTGAACAATTAGATTCAATGCATAATATATTTTATCATCGAAGCATGACGAATCCTTCCGTGTAATCATTGACTGAAACTACGGTTATAGTATAAGATAATTATTGTTTATTATTACAAAATAGGAATATATATATATATATATTGTATCATGTGTTACAAGGTACACATGTGAGTTTCATTGAGAAAAAAGGTGAAAGTTAAATGTTAGAATAATTTGTATCGAAAAGTATCGTGTTTGTAGAGAATTTAGAATTTGTAGTAATATAATATTTATAATTGTTTTTTTTTTTTTTTTCACAGACAGATGCTGTATTTATATTTAATTAATACGAATCTTACAATTAGTTGAAACTAAATTAAAAAATAAGTGGGGTGTACGTACCACTTATTTGTGACAAACAATCTAATTCGTAGGGGTTGATAACACTTATTTTTGACAGACTATCTAATTTCGAAGTTTAAACTAACCTAAAAATAAGTATGGGTAGACACCACTTGTTTACTTTAATTTAAATAAAGATAAAATAAATATATAATTACAATTGCAAATAATTACTGATACATATTCTTATAATAAAGTTAAAGGTTTGCCAATTTAATTTCGAAGTTGAAACTAATCTAAAAATAATAAATAGGAGTAGACATAACCTTTTCACATTGATTTAAATAAAATATAATAAATCAAGTCTGCTACAAAATTTGTATAACTTTAATAAAAATAAAATCACGAATACTAATATACCTTGATCGTATTAACAAACAAAAAGAACAATATACAAAAATATAACAAAACAAAAAAAAAATAATTAAAATTGCATATAATTACTGAATAAAGTTAAAGGTTTGCCAATCTAATTTTGAAGTTTATAAACTAACCTAAAAATAAGTAAACAAACAAAACAATATATAAAAATACAAAAAAAAATATAATTAAAGTCACATATAATTACTGAATAAAGTTAAAGGTTTGCCAATCTAATTTGGAAGTTTAAACTAATCTAAAAATAAGTTTAAAAAAAAAAAAACAAAACAAAAAATATAATTAAAATTGCAAATAATAACTGTTACACATTCTAATAATAATAATAACTAAATACCTACACCTAATTATAAACTAACCATTTATTTAATAATAAATTTAAACAAGTTTTATCAATCCTAACCTAAAATTACAATTTATAATGTTAAAATAAAACTAAAAAACCCTAAAAAGATTAGTTAGACATTTAAGTCTCGTGTATTTTAGTCCTATTCACAGTTGATTTACAACTTGGCGGAAGGTTGGTGGTAGATACTTCAGAGTCTCCTGACGTAACTATAGTTGAATTGACCTCGTGAGTTTCTCAGGACCCCCAAGTCGTTTTAGATCCAGGATTTCCAAGCATTACGGGTCATCCTGGAACTTCTTCTTCTTCTTCTTCTTCTACGTTGGGTACAACCCTTTTTCTCTTCCTCTTCCTTTTTTCCTTCTTCTTCTTCTTCTTCTTCTTCCTCTTTTTATTCTCGTTAATCTCGTATCTCACAATGCTATGCAAATCCTTACCTGGCTGACTAGACTACAACATTGTTGCCCCGAGGACACTCACGTGATCAAAAATGTACCATCTTTTAACTTATGGTCCTTTTTTTTTTTTTTTTATTCTTCTTCACTTTCTTTCTTATATTTATTTGTATTTAATATTTTTCACAAAATTACAAGCTTGTTTTTATGTCTGATTTAACTCATATTAAAGTTGTTTTTGCTTCAAGAAATGTTTCTATTATACAATTATTATTATTATTTTTATTATTATATTCATGGGTGAGAATTTGATGATTTCATACAGATTTGATTTATACAGTTTCCTTTCGAGATTATTCAATTGTATGTCAATGTGTGTATGTGTGTGTGTGTGTGTGTGTTTAATATATAGATTATGTTATACCGTTCGTAGAATACTTAAACTCGAATAAATTACAATCGAATGAAACAATCTTATGAGAAATTATCAACCTTGGAATAAGAAATAAACGTAAATCTTATATCGAAGATTTCTAATCATATTTTTTTATTGGAATTCTGTATAAAATACAGTTAGATGAACGGATTAAGTATTCGGTGTGAAATATTTAATTGATTTGGAACAAAAACATTGATTTAAGGTGTTGAGATATTTTTATGTTTAAAAAATCTTTCAATTTATATTATTATAATTAATTTGTAGATTGTTTAAAAATATTATTCTTTTATTTATTTGTTTGTTTATTTGTTCGAATAAATATATTGGATTGATGTTCAATTCAGAGTTCATCGAACCTAACTGTGTTCAACCCATTGTGTAACGATCGTAACTAAACAAATAGAAAAGGGTTCGTTTAATGTCGACAGGTAATATTAATTTTCTTTCTTGCTCATTAACTAAACGATTTAATCATCTAACTATCTTCTTCTTCTTCTTCTTTAATTATAACGAGAGAATGAACGTATTAAATAATTTCTTTAAACGAAGTAGATAAAATATTTGCATTTTTTCATCCTACCATGTTTTATTCAAATGAAAATAAATAAAAATAAGAAGAAACACATTATGGAGATTTAATGAGACTATGAAAAATAAATGTATACTTTTAATTTCATTTTTTAATATAATAACATGTACTACAGTATTAATAATATTATTAAAGGGAATATAAAGTTCGTATGTTTATTGAATTGTTTCAGATAAGGTAATTTTTTTGAGGTTAATCAAATTATTTTTATATGCAAGTGAAATATTTATTTAAAAATGTACGGAATTCTTGGTTCATCTTAATTAATAATAGTATACTATAATAATATAGTAGTATTGGGATCTCAAGCACTTGAATACGCTATCTGGTGGCTGAATTCAAAATTAGATTATATAGGTCGAATTGCTACACCCCCACGTGGGATCTCTAACATTTCAATACGCTATCTGGTGGCTGAATTCAAAATTAGATTATATAGGTCGAATTGCTACGCCCCCACGTGGGATCTCTAACATTTGAATACGCTATCTGGTGCCTAAATTCAAAATTAGATTAGATAGGTCGAATTGCTAAGCCACGTCCCTGCTAGAGATCCCAATAGTAGTATATAATCTTCTGTATATATAAAAATTCAGTAGCACATTATTGGTTTTCAATAAACTACGAAACTACTGAACTAAAGTAAAACAAAAACTACTAAAATTTAATGAAATTTTTTCTATTTTATGTGATTTTTTCTAATTTATAATATAGGACAGTTTTTACCGCGTTTATTTTTTTATTTTTTATCGCTAATTTAAAGATTTATTATTTAGAGGTTATCTAAGTCTCTTGGTACTGTAAGTTTCCAATAGTTGGCGTTGTATTACAATTCAATTATTTCAGATTTACATATGGCATAACTAACCTTACTTTTTATATTTTTTTCGTGTATTATTATTTTATGTATTCCATTTTAATTGTTATATTATTTTGTGTGTTGTTATATATATATATATAATTTACTAAATAGTTTAGAATTATATTAAATTAACATTTTATAACAAAGCTACATCAAACGCGTGCCTGTAGTATTCTAGTTTTCAATAGATGGTGCTGTACTACAATTCAATTATTTCACGTTTTTTTCAGATTTTCATGTGGCGTAACTAACCTTACTTTTTATAATTTTTTCGAGTATTATTATTTTAATAGTTTAGAATTATATTAAATCATCCTAGTATAATATATATAATAAAATAATACTTATACTATTAAATTAATAATAATAAAAAGAAAAATAGTAAAAGGGTAATATAAAAAAGTTTGATTTTATGAATAAAACAGATCACATATAACAGATACTACAGTATAATAAAATAATATTAATAATATATTAGTATTAATAATAATAAAAAAATAGTAATAGGATAATATAAAAAAGTAAGATTTAATAATAATTGAGTTCACCTTAATGGGCCATTTGATTTTTGTTATTATCTGTGATATACCTTTCTTATGTTAGATTTTCCTCTTTGTTTATCGTGAATGAAAAGGAGAAAGGATCTTGGATCGCGTGCAAGAACGAAAATCAAGATCGCGATTGCATACCGAGCGTAACAACAACCACTACGATAGATCGGAAGTTTTTTAACGCTCGAGGTCAGGTGCGTCAGGTACTCTTGAAACAGTACGTCAGATGATGCGTTTTGTTAAATCGATCCTTTTTCCTTATCTAGAAAACTTTTCTTATGATAATGTATGGATCCCTTTTTCGAGATTTCGATCTTAATCGATCGATCTTTACGATATCGTTCTTGAACGTTGGTTTCACAGTTTTTATTTTATTTTTGAATGTTCATGTTTGAATGTAAGTTTGAAAATGTTCTGGTTTGAAGAAGAATATCAATGTATTTTATGTTATAAATATTTTTATTATTTAATAGGAAGTTTATTATTATTATTATTATTATTATTATTATTATATTATATTATATTTATATTATTTTATATTTTAAATTTTGCATATTGGATTTTGGATTTTAATTGCATATGCAATATATTTTATTTTTTTTTTACAACAAATAATATTTAATTTGATATATGCAACAAAATAAAAAGTTTTAGATATTTTTATTAATTAATAGGAAATTTAGTATTATTATTATACTATATTTAGTATATTATTATTATTATTATAATATTATATTTATATTATTTTATATTTCAAATTTTGCATATTAAATTTTAGATTTAAATTACATATGCCATATATATATATATTATTTTGTTTAGTTTTTTATATCAAATAATATTTATTTAACAACATGTAATAAAATAAAAAAATATTACTTTGACGTAATTATTGTAAACCAATAGAAATGATTTTTATCAAACTAATCATAAAATATTCTTAATCTTACTTATTATATTTATATATCAAACCTATTTAATTTTCTTCTTACAAATTACTACAAACTATTTTATTCAAGCTAATACTTAATGTTAGTAATAATTATGACTATACTCTGAACACCTTTTAATTTGATTTGAAATTCAAAACAATTCAAATTTCACGACTTATCAAAAGTCACCTTCTTCTTTTTCGTCATACACAGCAAACACACATATATACATATACATATATATATATATATATATTCATTAAGCATTCCAAGCAAAGTATGCCAGAGAAATAACAGTACTTATATCGTGTAAGGAGACACATAAAGAAAACAAATAAAGAAAGATAGAGAAAGAAAGATATAAAACGATTCATCCATCTCACTTTGAGATGATCCTAGCTAAAGCAGTTAGGTCAGTGCCACCTTGAAATTTAGTGTCACTTTGGCTCGTGGGGATACCGGATCGAAACGATGATCAACGAGAATGAATAAGACACTCAACTAAAAAAAAAAAGATAAAAAACAGAAAGAGAGATAGAAAGAGAAAGAGAAAAAGAGAAAGAAAGAAAGAAAGAAAGAAAGAAAGAAAGAAAGAAATGAAAGAAGAAGATTTGCGGTGTGTCTGCGGTGAAGTCAACGTAAAATTGGCTTGTCTCGTTTCTGAGGTAACAGCCCAGCCAGTAAGAAGTGAGAAGAAGGATAAAAGAAAAATAAGATTAAATAAAAAAAAAAAAAAAAATAAGGAAAGGAAAGCAAACGAGAGACGATCTCAACTAACGTATAACTACATCACATCATCTCATCCTTTTTGTTTATTTTTTTTTTATTGTTTATTTTTTGTTGTTTATCATCGTATTCTTTCTACTCGTTCTGTGAATGATTTTCAAACACTGGAATAAGTATATTATATTATATTATGTTATATCATTCAAGTGGAATTTTTTTTCTCTTAATGGGTAATTTAATTTCAAACTTTCAGTGGTCTCAATATTTATTTATTTTTTTATTTTGTTGTTGTTTGTTTTTCTGTTTTTTTTTTTTTTTT
>NW_015149041.1:626283-636528 GCF_001465965.1 Polistes dominula | reverse complement strand
AAAAAAAAAAAAAAGAAAAAGAAAACAACAACAATTGCAACAAATTTAAATTCAAAGTCATGTTTGTTTTGGTTTTTAAATTAAAAAAAAAAAAAACTAATTATTATAAATAATTATTGTGATCCTTTGCCAAATCTTTCAGAAAAATCTTCAATACCATTAAAAATACGATTAGTTAAATCCCACCAATCGAATGATTCATCATTGTTCATTCTACCATGTCCAGCAACTTCAGCCAAATGTGATGGAAATGTAATTTTGTGTCTGGCTATACTTTTCAAAACTAATGCAGCAATGTAAACAATAAAATAAATACTAAAATAAAGTGGTATGTACCATAATTTTTTGCCAATGAAATAATAAGAATATGGTCGTTTGTCAAGTCGTTGATCATTCATCTCAGGTTCAGGTGTAGTAGTAAAATGATGATGAGGATGATGATAATAATATTCTGGTATGTGATCATAAATCACTTCTTCATGATGATTATGATTATGATAATGATCATGATCACGAGGATATGTATCATCATTATCATTATTATCATCAGTATCATCATCAAATGTTGGTTTATCAAATTCGATTGGTTTAGGTGCAGCATGGTCGTCGTAAGATGGTTCAGAAGAAAAATTAGGAAAATTAGTATCATCCGTTTGATGATTTGGAAATAAATCCATTGGCTAAAAAATATATAAATTTATAATAAGTTAATTGTTATTATTATTATTATTATTTTTTCTTTTATTAAGTTAATTTAATTATAGTATTAGGGTGAAACAAAAGTTCATGCATTTATTGTTTTAGATAATTTTATAAATAATTTAATTAATATTATATATATATATATATATATTTTTAATATTTAATAAAAAATAATATTTTTATTTTGTTTGTTATTGGTAAAATATTACTTTACAAACATTATTATATTTATATCTAAAATTTACTATAAAAAAAAAATATTATTATATAAAAAAATTTCTAAACTTTTGTTTCATCCTAATTCATATTGAATAAATAAATATTATATTATACTTTATCATCTGTTACGATGGAAGGATAATTGTTTATACCAATTGGTTTTGAAATTGGTTTATCCATAAGATAATCCTTTGGTTTATCATAATCAGTAGTTTTGATACTATAAGGACCAGCATATATTGGTCTGGAATATCCTGAAATACTTGAACTTGATGAAACATCTGAATTTGTATCAGACATTGATGACATAGGGGGTGGTGAACCTGATGAAACTATTTGTTGTTTAACATTACGTTCGAAACTTGCTGGTGGATGAAATCTGTCTTGTAGTTTAGGTTTTGATTTTGTTGAATCTAATTTGGCTAATAATTCTTCATCTATTGTTGAATATCTAATAAATTATTATTATTATTTCATTTATATTAATATTACGAATTAATTATTAATTTATTATATACTTATAATTATTATTTAAGTATACGGAAAAATATAATTTAATTATATTAGGTTATTAATTATGAAATGTCTGATTACTCGGATTATTTTCATCTTGAAATCAGACATTTCATATTTAATGACCTAACAGAAGTATTCATTTTGTGTTATATTGGGATCTCCAGCACTTGAATACTCTATCTATTGGCTAAATTCAAAATTAGAGTAGACAGGTCGAATTCCTAGGCTACGTGGAATCTCTAGCACTTGATTACGCTATCTGGTGGCTAAATTTAAAATTAGAGTAGATAGGTTGAATTGCTACGCCACGTGGGATCTCTAGCACTTGAATACGCTATCTGATGGCAAAATTCAAAATTAGAGTAGATAGGTCGAATTGCTACGCCATGCCAGTGTCCCTGTCAGAGATCCCAATATGTTATTTTAAATTTATATTTATTATTAATATTAGTTTTATTTGTTACTTACCGTTTCGTTGAAGGATGATCTATAACTTCTCCATTTTTTAATTTTGAAATTCTAGATGGCGGAATGTAAACTGGTGACATAGTAATAGCAATATCCTTTGCATTTCTTCCTTCATTTTCGACAATTCCAGAATTGTTGGCTCTTACTAATGCCCTTAAAATTTAATTAAAAATATATATATTATATATATTTATAAAATAATATTAATTAAAATGATATTTTCCAAATTATATATTTACTATATATGTATATGCAAACTATTTTATATTCCAATAGTACAAAAATTAATATTAGTTAATTTTAAAATTAAATATAATTATATTTATAAATAAATATAATAATTTTAAATTAATATTATTTAATTTTTTTAATAATTATATATTAATTTAATATTGTCTACGTAATTTGAAATAAAATTAAAGTTATATTTAAAAAAAAAAAGAAATTATACATATATGCAAATTATTTTAATTCCAACAATAATAATAATAATAATATTCGTTTCTTAATAAAAATAATATTTTATTTAACGCACTAACGCGGATTGTATTTGTTTATTTTGTTCTAAATTAAATTTTACTTCAACTACAACAACGTAACACGATTTTATATCGAACAATGATATTAATAATAATAATTGTTTATATTTGTAATCGTCACAATTGATAGTACGTTAATTGTATTTATATTAGATGTGTGTGTGTGTGTGTTAACGATTAAAAACCTTGTGATCCATGAAAATGGTCCGTTTCCGGTATTTTTCGTCTCTTCACCATTCTTCGATACTTTCGCGTATGACGTTATTTCCGGTAACGTCAATGCAAATGATTTGTTTGATATAAGACCGAATAATATTAATAATGCGACCAAAATTCGTGGTATCATCTTCACTGATTTCTATGGGTTGAATGGTCAATGCCATCGAACTTCTCGCATTCATATATAGACAACGTAACTGTAACGGTGCTACCTACCATTGGGGTGGTAGTGGTAGTGGCAAAAATTTTGTCCATATGTAGTTCATTTTTTTTTTTCTACTTTTTTAAATATTTTTTTTAGAAAAAAACTTTCTACGATAATTATATCTTCTATTTTTAGTATATAATTATTATATATTTTTATTATAATTAATATTAATTATATATTCTACAATATTAATTGTAAAAAAAAAATATATATATATATATATATATATATATATATATAATAATTACCAAAAAACATAATTATAATATTAATTAATTAATTAATTACAAAAACAAAATAAATATATTATTAATTCAAAAATTAAATATCATTAGTAATTAATTAGTAATTAATTAATTACAATATAAAATAAATAAATATAATATTAATTTAAAAAGAAAAAAATAAAATAAAATTATAATATTAATTAATTAATTGCAACAACAAAAATAAATAAATATAATATTAATTTAAAAAAAATTAAGTTATATATATATATATTATTTAAAATATATAATTATATATTTCTATATAATTATATGTAATTATTTAAAAAATAAATCATTTGACAATTCATTGTAAGTAATCGTTGTTCAATTATTGAAAATTATCAAATCGTTGTTACAGTCTGTTAAAAAAAAAAAAAAAAAATATGTTGACAAAATTTTGAATGACGTTCGTCAATAAATATCCCGTCAAGTATAGTTTTCTTCTCGACGATACTAATTGAACGAAACGACTACGACGTATGAAACAAAATTGCTCTAATTTTCTTCACAAACTATTTGAACGTTATTAACCGTTACCAGCAGACATAAGACATAAATAAATATGTATATTTTGTCATAACGATGTGTGAATTAAGATAAAAACAAACAATCTACGTTAATACGATCATCTTTCTGTAAGAAAATGATTTTTCTTTTTCTTCGTTTTTTTTTTTTTTTTTTTTTTTTTTTTTTTTTTTTTATACTTACACAAAATAACTCAGAGAGATATTTCAACGATAAGAAATAAGAAAAAGCAAAATACAAAAAATAAAAAACTAATTACATAAATCAAATAATATTTAATTAAATTACTTTTTTTTGTTGTTCTTAAGAAATTTAACATTAAAATATAAAAATATAATCTAATAAAATATTAGAAGAACCTGAAAGTAATGTCGTTTCAACTTATGTCAATTTTATTTAATATTATATTTTTATTTAAAAAAAAAAAATCGATTCATTTTTTTATTGGTGGTCTGATATGTAAAAATAATTAATAATTTGTATAATAAATGGTACAAAGAGTTGTTGATAATTAAAAGGTTGTGAATTACATTATCCTATTGAAATTAAAAAATTATTTAGAAATTGTATTCCTTTGAATTTTGAGGTTAAAAATGTGCCATTACTTGTTGGGTCCACCTAATATAATATTTAAGGATCATTTTTGAAGGATACATGTAATAAATCATCATTTATATTTATAATGGTTTTACAGGAATTATTGTTTTCATGGAAAACTCATCATCCATTTCTAATGAAACACATAATTATCTATTAAAGCATAAAATAATCTGAATACTATTATACAAAAAAAAAACAAAAAAAAAAACAAAAAAAAAACAGGGAAATTTTATATTAAATATATAATAATAATTATAATAATAATAATAGTATATAATCAATAAGAGATAAAAATTTGCAATGTTTCCTTAATTAAGGACAATATTTACAAAAATCAATAGATTATTTATATAACTATACAATTTTTTTTTTTTTTTTTTATGTACAAATAACATAAGTAATTAATATTATAAAATTTACATACTATTAATAATTATCTTTCGTTTAAATCATTAAAACGAAATAACATTATCAATTGATATTGAATATTTAACAATTTATTATAAAAACGGACGTAAAAATTTATCTCTCTCTTTTTATACACACACATATTTATATATAAATATATAAATGTATGTATATATTTGTTCTTCAAATATATTAAAGGGGTGTGTCGAATTATTTAAAAAATAATAAAAATTAATTACCCCACGGTGTATTAAATTATTTAATAAAAAAATAAATAAAAAAAATAATTACACCCCTACCCCCATAAACATTTATATTCACATTCATGTATGCGAAAAATTGTTTCGTTCAACAAAAAAAAAAAAAAACAAAAAAAAAACAAAGAAATTTTATTTCACACAGAAGAGAGATCTCTAAAGAGGAACTTGATTAAAAAAAAAATAAAATAAAATAAAATAAAAAAAAATAAATAAAAAATCTTTTTTTTTCTTCTTTTTTTTTTTAAATATCCGGTCGTATCTCTATCGTAATATTACACTCATCATCCTCATTTTGATCATTCTCATGATCCTCGATAAAATTAGGATTAACCAAACCATTTTGTCCACTTTCTACTTTATCCTGATTCGTTGACGATGATTTATCCATATTGTCGAGATTTTTTGCATTATTAATCGTTTCGAGATCTTTCGTATCTTTGAATGAATTTTCTTTAACATTGTTCATGGTCACCGCATCATCTTTATCATTGACAAAATTTTCATTGACATTACCACCATAGGTATTTATCGATATTTGATCTTTTTCATTATTGGTAATATCACGGTGTTGATTTTTTTCTTCCAATGGTATCGTCTCAACGATAACACGATCAATAACATCCTGATTATCCGTCATCGTTGTCGTCGTCGTCGTCGTCGTTGTCGTCATGGTCTTTGGCTTCTTTTTAACAATGTCGTTCCCTTCCACTTGTGGCCTTTTCTTCAAATATAACGCATTGAAGAAGAAGTATATTAAACCGGTCACTAAAGAGGTCACTGCGAAGATCTGATAAGTTGGTCTTGTACCGAATGCTTTCATCAGATAACCACCGATCAAACTACCAGATCCTTTACCTGTGTGAATAACATGTATATATATATATATGTATACATCAAGAATTGAATTCAATGAAAGAAAATATCAAATACAACTTGTTAAGCTAAGTTTCTTTTCTTTTTTTTTTTTTTTTTAACTCTTTGAATCATTATAAAAGTTTAAAAGTATGGCCATCATCTTTTTTGTACTTAAATATGTACAATAGGTTGTTATGTTAGAAAGATTCAAATTACTTTTGAATTACAATTTTCTAAAGATATTAGTTTTGTAATTGAATAAACAAATAAAGCATAGTTGCTTTCTTTTTCTTAACTGTTTGAAGCATAATAATGTGTAAGATTGTGTCCATCATCTTTTTCTTGACTTAAATATGTTGTTTGAGAGATTTCAATTACTTTTGAAGTACAACTTTCTAAAGATATTAGTTTGATAATTAAATAATAATAAAGAAAAGCATAGTTTCTTTCTTTTTTTTAATACTTGGAAGCATAATAAAGTTTAAGAGTGTGTCCACCATCTTTTTTTTACTTAAATATGAACAATAGGTTATGTTAGAAAAATACAAATTACTTTTGAAGTACAATTTTCTAAAGATATTAGTTAGATAATTAAGTAATAATAAAGAAAAGCAAAGTTTCTTTCTTTGTTTTAACTCTTTGAAGCATAATAGTATTTAAGAGTGTGGCCACCATCTTTTTTTTTTGACTTAAATATGTTGTTTGAGAGATTTCAATTAGACTTTTTGAAGTGCAACTTTCTAAAGATATTAGTTTTATAATTAAATAAAAAGAAAAAGAAAAAAACCAAAGTTTCTTTTTATTTCTTCCTTTCTTTTCTTTTCTTTTTTTTAATTCTTTGAAGCATAATAAAATTTAAGAGCTGCCACCATCTTTTTTTTGTGACTTAAATATGGTACATAATAGATTATGTTCAAATGATTCAAATTACTATTAAACCACAACTTCAATTAAGTAATTATTTTTATAATTGAATAAACAAAAGAATCCTTGTATTCTTATTGTTTTGTTTATGATAATACAAATTTATTTTTAAATAATTAAAATAAATCTTTTTTTTCTTGCTGTTAATGTTCCTAAGAATGAATCAGAGTTTCATTACTGTTTTTTGAGTTGCTTGTAAATTCTTTGCTTCAAACAGTTAAGATACAAATATATATATTATATAATAAATATATTATCTTACCAACACCGTAATACAGTCCACCTAGTAGTCCTTGTATCGAAGTATCTGTTGTAGTAGTAGATAATTTAGCTGCATAAGTAACAGCTGCCGTAAAACTGAGAGACGATGTTACAGATTCTAATGCTTCAAAAATCAACGTAAACCAAGGATTGTATATCAACGAATAACCTACAAAAAATAAATAAATAAATAAACATTAAACTTAAATATATTCTTATCAAATCCAAATGAATCTTTTATTTAAAAAAAAAAAACAACAACAAATATTTACCACAAAGTCTAACAGCATAAAAGACAAAACCAATAAAAAGAACATTAGCATGACCGATCTTTGATATGATTGGTCCAGAAAGAACGAGCAAAGGAATTCCTGCGATGCCACCAACTGTTATGGTAATTCCCATGAGTGATCTTGAACCACCTAAATCTTGTATCAACCAAAAAAGGAATGACTCGATGTATCCCCAAGAGGTTCCTGAAATTATACACAACTTTTAATTACTTTTTTTATATTCCTTAAATATATTATTAATAATAATAATAAATTTGTTTTTACCAAGAATAAAACATGCTATGAACAATGCAACAACTTCGACATTTTTTAATACTGTTAAAACATCACTGACAACGTTGGTAGCTGGTGATTTGAATTCCAAATTAATTGCTAACATTAATAAACCTGATATGAGTTTCAAACCGGCGTATAAATAAAATGCTGGTCTATAAAAGAAGAAGAAGAAGAAGAAAACAATAATAACAATCCTAGTAGGACAAAATATTGAAAAATATTGAATACATGTGTATTTAATATTAAAAAGAGATACAATGTCTTTTAGTATTCAATATTTTGTGCTATTAGGGAACATAATTTGTAAATGAAAATATTAATAAGTGAATTGTACATTTGTATCAAAAGAATTTACCTAAAATCCGTGTATCCTTTATCTCTGCTAGCATAATCAATCAAAAGACCAGATAATGGTGATGATATCATACCACCTATACTTCCATAAATTCTTTGAAGACCATAATCAGCTTCTTGTTCTCTCAATATTGCAATAACTGCTCCTTCAAACATTGCAAATGTTGTTCCACCGATTATTCCTAAAAACAATTCAATATTTTTTTATTATTTTTGATATAATGTTATAAAGATTAAATTAATTATACTTACCAATGAATACTCTGATCACTAGGTATAACCAAAACGTTAAGGTTATGTTATACTCAACTTGCATATTCATATTTGAACATACTTCTTTTCTAGGCATACTAACGAGACATTTTTTAACACAATTTTCAATATTTAATATTTTATATGGTTCTGGACTTTGTGCATAATCGAGTAATGGTACTTTTACTATTATCTTTTGATCATTTTCATTTGTATTTTGACATATTGCTTTTTCAAACGTTTCACCATTCCAGGATACTTCGTTTGCTAAAAATTTTAATCTTTCTTCTGTAATATCGTCATCTGTCAATTCTAATTTATTTAATTTGGATAAATAAGATTGTCGAGTTTTCGTTAAATTTGTTTTTTCCTATAAACAAATAATTATTATATATATATGTAATAATAATGTAATCATACGTGTACGTGTGTATTTATTTTTTTTTATATTTATGTTAAATGCAATTAAATATTATAAGTTTGTTTGTTTGTTTGTTTTACCTTGGACGGATTAATAAATTGACCAAAAGTACAAAGAGTTTGATTTTCGTAAATTTCATTTGAATCAAGATCCTCTAAAATGGTTGAAGGTTTACAAGAAAATTCGTAAAGGTGATTTGTTGGAAAAAAATAATTGTTCTTTGACAAACGTCTGACTGAAGTTTTGAAGAATTCGTTGTTCTTCAATTTACGATTTAATCTCATGTCTTGTATTAGTCCGATATCCTGTAAAAAAAGAAAAATAAATAATTAACAAAATATAGAAACTGAAATTATTATAATGATTAATAAAATCTAAATACCTGTGGTATGTTGCTTAAAGAGGCAGTGTATTTGTATGAATCGTTAATACCTAATTTAAAATCGTATCTCATGATTGTAAACAATCTCGAAGTTAAAAGGGCTTGTGTAACATTTTCATTTTGTTCATCTATGTGACAGGAGTACCTAAAAAACATCTTTATTCTATTCAGATAACAATTATATTTTTTCATTTATACAAATAGAAAGAAAAAGAAAAATAACATAGCAGCAATTGAACGAATTTCAAATGACAAACATGCAAAAGAGAACAAATTAAAAAAATTAAAATTTAATAAATAAGAAAATACGAATTGTTAATTTATATAAATAAAAAAGAAAAAGAGATAAACCAAGTAAATAAATTAAAATGAGACATGCAAAAGAGAACAAATTAAAAAAAAAAATAAAATTAAAATTAAAGAAATAAGAAAATTAGAATTTTTAATTTATACCAAAAAAAAAAAAAGAAAAAGAAAGAAACAAAAATTGAACGAATTAAAATGAGACGCGCAAAGAGAACAAATTAAAAAAAAAAAAAAAAGAAAAAAATGAATAAAAAAAAAATAGAAAAAAAAAGAATCCAAATAAAAGATAAGAAAATAATATGTAATAATAAATTATAACTAATTATTTTTTGGTCGAATCATCATCATCATCATCATCAGTTATCATCTCGTAATAACCAATTACAATTTTCTTTTTGAATTATACGTTCATATACATATATATATATATACATAATAATTAATAGTTATTATACATATGTTACGATAATTAAAAAATAATAAAATATATATATATATATATTATACTAGACTTACAATTAAATTTATAATAACGATTACAATGTGATAGAAATTTTTTATATGCATATATATATATATATATATATATATATATGATATTATTTAATAGATTTAATCTTTAAATAAATTATATATGTATATATATAATAAATATATATATTTTTTTTTTAATAACGAAATGTAATTCTTACCCACAACTCTCTATCCTTGTAGCAATTTCCGAGCTCAAATCGGTTTCGCAAGGATGATTTTGACTCATGGAATAGATTAGTTGACCATTTTTTCCATTGCAATTAGCATCCATTATAACTCTCTCTGGAAATTCCACGGTAACTCTGCCTATTGGTACGAGTAATAAAAGTAACGCTGCCGCGCCACCCAATGATGAAAAAAATGACAATAATATCTGCAAATAAAATACAAAAAAAAAAAAAAAAAAAGTGAGTTAAAAAAAAAAAATATTTAAAAAAAAAAAGAAAAAGAAAAA
>NW_015149041.1:597205-614449 GCF_001465965.1 Polistes dominula | reverse complement strand
TTTTTTTTTTTTTTTTTTTTTTTTATTTCAAACATTAAATCAATAATTCGTCTATTTTATTTATACCCTAACCGGTTATACACAACTCAATTTTCTACAAATAAAAAGAACAAGTTATATCTTTTATAACTTAATACAGGTAATAATTAATTCAACTATATTTATATGATTAATAAAACAATAAAAATGTAATATTAATCATAATTACGATACAAGAACGACATATCTAATAAAATACATTTTATATACTAATGTGTGTGACAGTTCATTTTTTTTTTAATGAACGATTAGTGTTTGAAAAAAAAAAAAAATAAAATTAATATAAAAAAAAGAAAAAAAGAATGAACATTTAGCAATCATTATATATATATATATATATATATATATATACTTGAATATATATTTTCAGTTTTATTGTTAAACTCTGTACACCTGTTGGTTAGGTAAAAGTCATAGGAATATCTCAAGAGATTGGACACATTCGAAGTTGCTTTCACTATGCTTGCCGTTAGTCAAGTACGATACCAAACGAGACAAACTAAACAAATCGGGTCAAGTGCATCGAGGTTGATGATTATTAGCGTGTCTATATCCAAAGAAGAGATTCCAGTCTTCTTTCTAGAGTGCGTCTCCAAAGAGGAACTCGCAAATTATCCTCGAGCTTTCAAAGAACATTTTACAATATATATATATATATATATGCACATATGCATATGCATATGTATCTATGTGTATACAACGAAAACAAGATTTTATTATTATTTTATTATTTGTAGATTTTGTTAGAAAATAAAATTTATATTAATAATATAATATTCCTTTTTTTTTTTATATTATTAATATAATTATTATCTATTAATTTGTTTTATATATATTAATATAATTAGTATATAATATAATTTATTTTATTTTTATTTGTATATTATTTTAATATATTTTAATATTAATTATAATTTATATTATATATTATATATCAATTTATCGTAGATAAAGATTATAATATTAGTAATAGAAATTATTTAAAAAATTGCATTTATAAATATTTAAAAAAAAAAAGATAATACTAATTAAAATCCAATAATATATATATGTAATGTAAAATATTTTGTCTATATATTTTATAATTACAAATAATCTAAACAAAAATATTATATTATATAAAAAGTATATCATTAATAAATATACACTAAACAATATTAATAATTATTACCATTATATTTTAATGATCTACTTTTATTCTTTTAATTTAAAAAAAAAAAACCACGTACAAAACAAATGTTAATATCATGAAAATTATTATTGAAATAATACGACTCGTTAGATCTAATAAAAACTAATGAAATAATACAACATGAAATACAACGAATTGTTGAAATAAAAATATTTACAATGTAATAATTAAACAAAACAACTAAAAAAAATCACAAAAATGTTTTAATATCAAACTTCATTGGTATAAACTGTTATATTTGATTTTCACAAAATTATTCAATGAGAAATTACGATTGTACTCTCGAATAATCAAATTTGTTCTCTCTCGTTCTCTTTCTATTAACGATGACGTACTTCTTCGTGATTTACCTCGAACGAATTCACAAAAGGAACTTGCGAATTAGTTTAGATCGAAAGACGGATGTCATAAAAAAAAAAAGAAAAAAAATGGACGCGTTAGGGGTTTGTTGGTTGCTTCGTCAAAATTATCAATTCAAATCATTTCACACTCGAATATTGTTGTTCAACTTAACATCTTACGCATTCTTATTTTCCATACATCCATCAAATTGTAATTTCGAAATTTATACAAAAAAAAAAAAGGAATAAAATAAATATATATATATATATACACGTAGAAAAACATATTTTTCGTATAAAAATATAAAATAAAATTCAATAATTGTTTCTCAATTTTGTCATTATTCGTATATTTAACAATATTCAATAAATCAAATATTATTCAATTAATTATGAAATTGAGGTCTTACCTTTAAATGTTCATTCCATAAAATAGGTTCACTCACGTTTTGCAATACAAAATATCGTATCGTTGTTATATATTTCTTTTGATGTTTTGTTTTGTTTCGTTTTGTTCGTTTACAATTACATCGATACCATTTCCTTTTTGTTTTTTTTTTTTAAGATTTATAATACTTACTTAACAATATCCAGTATATATTTTATTTATAAAAATTAACAATATAAATATAAAATAATATATTATATTTATTAATTAATTAAAAATATGATGGATATAAGTTCGTTACGAAATCGATTTATGTTCACGTTTGATATCAAACAAAAAAAAAAAATAAAAAGATCCTGTTCTCAATCAATCGTATAAAATTCCTTTGAATGTTCAATTATTTAACATTTTTTTTTTATCTTTTATCTTTTTCTTTTTTAATCTTTTTTTTAATTTTTTTTGTATTTTTATTCGCGAATAAATTGGTGCCGTGCCGATCACGTTCGAGTTGATTTGTATGTCTGCACAACGCGATGTCGTGCAGGCTACTGAGCTCTCCGATTGCGTTGGTACCAACACCAACTTAGAAACGTATATTCTAATAAAGCAATACCAGTATTAGAGTTACCTAAGTTTACTTACACGATCATAGTTTTTATGTACTATCAAAATATTACATTACAATTTTATTTTTAACACGAGACTAATATTATTTTTTTTTTTTTTGTTTTTTCACGATAAATATAATTGTGCTCATAATTATGAAAGTGGTTCTAAGTAAGTCAAAATTAACAACAACAACAAAAATAATGGTAACTGTTAAAATTTATAAAATAAATAATTAAACAATACAACCTGAAAAAAAAGTATTTACAAATCAACTAAACAAAACAAAAAATGTTTTAATACCAAGCATCGTTAATATAAATTGTTATATTTCATTTTCAAGAATTATTCCAATGAAATTACGGTTGTACTCGCGTTACATTATTTTTTAATTATTATTTTATTTTTTTTCTTTTTTTTTTTTTATGATAAAACATAGTATAATTTATGAATTTTTTGTTTACTTTTCTGATATCATATCAAATAATAAATTTATTATCTATTGAAACGAATCAAAATTATTATGATCTGTAAAATACAATTGAAAATATGTTGTGCGTATCGAAAGAAAAAATTAATTTCTTTCTTTCAATATTTCATTTAATTAATTATATAAAGTTTGGTTTACTTAAATGCTATAAATCTCTTATATATATATAAATATAATAATAGATTACTACATAAATCAGAATAATTGTCGTTTCAAGAGAAACGGTAAAAGTAAATTTTTTTTAATGTAAAACGATTAAATTTTCAGATTTCTACGGCATTGAGTTGTTCCGCACGATAAAAGATAAATATTACGAAAGTTTTATCTTAAAGACTTCAATTATCCATCCATTGTACACCGCACAACATGTTTTGTACGTTTCCATTAAGTAAAAAAGGAAAATCTTATAACATATTTGAAGTTTTATTATTATAAATAAAAGGAATTCAAATAAAGTTCATCTTTATTTAAAAAAAAACAATCCTTCCTTGATATAAAAATAAAGAAAAAGGTTGATTGACCAGCAATGATTACAATGTGTTCACATTTCATCAAGTATCTTGAAAAAATATTCAACCTAAAGAATATTTATAAGAAATATTATTTGAAAATAAATCAAATAATAATAAATCCAATTAATTTACCTCTAATGGTCCATCTTCTAATAAATCTGAACAATGAACAGCATTTTGTACTTTTGTTTTTCCATATTTTGCTCTTAAAGTATTTGGTCTTATTTGACGTGCAATATCCTATACAAAAATGTTGAAATCAAATATTCAACAATATGAAATATGAATGAAAATACTCTAAATATGTAAATTTTATAAAAAGAATTCAATTAAATTATTTACCGGATCCATGGGACCACAAAATTTTCTAAAATCTGTATGTACATCGCAATTTGTATCCTTGTGAGTTATTTCCATCACGACACATGGTCCAGACTGTAACTCACTTACCATAGACTATTTTAGAAATATTAATATTGGATTAATAATTATCTATTAACATTTTTATTCAAAATTAATTTATTAACAACTTACTGCATATTCTGCAAGTACACCTTTATAAACTTCTAAAAATTCTTCTGCATTAACTGAATCAACATGAAATTGTTGAATTGCAGTAATTGTATAACCAGCTTTTTGAATATCTTCAACAATATGACCTATATATATATATATTTATACAACACAATTAAAATAATTATTATATAATTCAATGTTACTTAAAATCAAAATTATTTTAATTACCAATAAGTTTCTGTTGTACTGCATGTGGTTTAATAATGCAGCATGTGCAATTGTTTAACGTTGCAGTATTACTTGGTCCTTTCTTCCCACTTTTTTGATCTGGAAAGAAAAAAGATAATTCCTGAAACAGATAAACTAAATTAAATTAAAGTTAAAATCTGTAATGTGAATATCATGTTTTTTGTTTTTTTTTTTGAACAAAAAATTTACATGCTCCGCTGCTTGTGGATTTTCAGAACCATGAAAACCATTTTGAATATTGTCCTTTCCATAACATGCTCTTAAAGAAGACGGTGCTGTTTTACGAGCTTCATCACTGTCCTCTGGACCTATAACTTTTAACCATTGTGCAATAGCATCATCTCCTAAAAGTTCTAGCACTAGGACAGGTTCAGATATTAGGGAATTTATGATATATCTGTACGAAGAAAAATATTTCCATTTACACACATACACACACAGATAACTTACATATATAATATATTTAAAAGATATTTATCACTTACGGTAATTGTGCTGATTCTTTTCCTTTACAAAGTTCTATCGCTTGTTCTTTGGTAAGTTTTACCATTTTAATATTTGCTATATGAAAATTATGAGTCATTATTCGTTTCAATATTTCTCCCATTTTATCCATTACATCTGATTTGATTATTGCAAGAGTTCTAAAATATCAAATAATTATAAATATCTAAATCTTAAATAAATATTATCATCAATAAAATAATCTTACTTTTGTGTTAATGTTTGTAATTTAGTCTTTGTACCCTGATCAGCGTAGTCAGTAATTTTGATGTTTCTTGAATATATCATTACAACTGCTCCAACATAAAAATCTTTTGCTTGAATGCCATCGCATTTGGTTCTTCTTAAAAACGTTTTCTTCGTTTTCAAATCAAACTGCAAATATTAAAAGTAAACATTAAAAATAAAATATTTGTATAATACAGAATTAAAAGAGAATATCATTTTTAATTCATACCAATTCAACAGTATTGTCTGCTGGATAATAATATAGATAAAATTTTTTCAATATACATGCAACCTTGTCGTACCATTCTGCTTCAAAGATATAACGTTCTGAATAGTCCATAGACATTGTTATAAAATTATAACCAATATAATAGGAACTATTTACCTTAAATTTAAAATTATTTATATTAATTTTCTATATTAAAAATATTTAATATTACAAACATAAAAATATACATACTTTTAACTCTGCAACAGCAACTGTAAACCATGTAACATTTAACAGTTTCTATGGTAATAAGCATTGCATAGGTTAGAATAAAAACTTTACGTGAACACTTTTTAAACAATATGACAACTTATAAACATTATATACACGATAAACAAATATTGTTAATAAACTTGTTATCACTCGTAAAAGATACGTATATAAAGAAGATAAGTATACATACAGAATTTAAACACAGTCAAAATAAAAACGACGGTACATTAACGCCCCTGTTGGCAATAATGGAAACTAATGTTGACGGCGCGAATACAACTAGCGATCCTGACGGTAATAATGGAAACTAACTAGAATCAGGTTCTTTCATGTTATAATTATGTTGACGGCGCGAATACAACGGAAATGTTAGAGAAGTGCCGAAAGATGCGGGATTTCACGTTTATCCTTTCGTCTATAAGGTTTCAATTAAACAGATAAAGTGAACGTTCAAAAATATCATTTAACAATAATTGTACATATAAGTAATATTTTAAGATAAACTACCGGGAGTATTTCTCACTGTAAAATAAATGTTAGTATGCTGGAAATATTGGAATTTAAGGTTAAAATTTCAGTAAATAATCCACCAGCGATGTCCTAAAAGAAACTGTATTAAACCAAAGTGAATAATATTGTGTTCGCATTGTTAATCGACAAGTGTTTTAAAAATGTATAAATAATATTTAATCAAAATGTCTAACATTGAATCATGCAAAGATCGTCAGGATAACGAATTGGAAGTTTTGAAAGTATACCCCTTTTTTTTTTTTTTAATCGTTGCGTGTTTATCATCAGTGTTTACATTTTTTTAAATATTTTTATATATATATATATATATAACGATAATAATAATAATTAATAAATCAAATCTTCGCAGTCCATATTTGGTGATGAGTTGCGCGATTTAAGAAAAAATAAGACTAAGAAAAAATGGCAACCATTAGATATTTTAATAACATTAACACCACAGAAAGGAATGTCTGGACCAGCCGAAATTTATGCGCAAATAGATTTACATATAACATGCGGAGAAAAGTATCCTGACGTGTAAGTTCAAATGGAATTTCCTACCTTACTTTCTACTTTTTTTTTTTTTTTTATTTCTATTGATGTATTCATTTATTATTGATTTTTTATTTGTTTAGTGTACCAACCATGGAATTAAAAAATAGCCAAGGTCTGTCAAATCAGCAAGTAGAAATTTTATATTCGGAACTTAAACGTCTAGCTTGTCAATTGAGCGGCGAGGTTATGATATTTGAACTTGCTCAACATGTTCAAAAATATTTACATGAACACAATAAACCAAGTTATAGCAGTTTTTATGAAGAAATGATAATTAGACATGAAGAAAAGAAACAATATGAGATGCAAGAAAAACAACTTAAAGAGAACAAAGAGAGACAGGTTGTTGTTATTATTATTATTATTATATACTTTATATATATATAACAATGTAAACTAATATAATCTAACAATTGTTTGACAAGGTATTACAAGATGAGATTCAAAAGCGACAGGACGCATTGAAAGCTGAAATGCGTAATTTTGCTCGAAAATATTTTGAACCAGATACAGCAGCTTCCCAAACATTACCATCATCTCCACAAGAAAGAATAAGGACATATTCAAGACGTAGATGTACTAGTACATCTGAATGTTCAGAAGGTTCTCTATGTGAACATAGAGGCACAAAATTACTCCATTTTGATAGTAGCAAAGGAGAAAGACAAATACATAGAGGAAAATGTTTAGGACATAACAATAAAGGTTCTACCACGTATGCTGGTTTAGATATGACATCTGGTGAATTAGTAGTGGTTACAGAATGGACATTAAAATATGGTACGCATAAAGAGAAACAAGAGAAACGTGATATTACAGATTTATCGTATGGTATGAAACAAATCAGTAGTCTTGAACAAGAACTCAATCATTTACACAAATTGCATCATCCAAATTTAGTGCATTATTTAAATATGAAATATGTACAAGATAACAATAATATAATAATATACATACTTCAAGAATTCGTGGTATGTATTTGTATATTTATATTGATAATTTATATAATATATTATTATTATTATTATTATTATTCAACACAATTAAATATAATAAATATATTTGTAATAAAATATGTATACTTTATAAAAATAGGTTGGTACCTCATGTGCATTTTTTCTTATGGAAAACATTTCGATTGATATAGACATACTCAGGCATTTGGCTACTGGCATTCTCTCAGCATTGCAGTACCTACATGAGAATAATGTTGTACATAGGGATTTGCGAGATACAAGTGTTTTTATAGATCATATTGGTGGAGTAAGACTAGCTGATTATTCTTTAGATAAAAGATTAGCAGATATATATCGTACTAGTTCCTTACCCAAAGTTGAACATGATTTGCCAACGATTCAAGGCAGAGGTGGTAAAAAAGCAGATATTTATCGATTTGGTATATTGATGCTTTCTTTACTCAAAGGAACAATAGTATCAGGAAAGGATATCGATTTAACAATAATATTACAGGTATTTGAAAATGAATACATGTATATATCTATTATTGAATTCATCAGCTCATTCCAAATCAATATAATTTTTTCTGTATTTTTTTCAGCCCCATTTAAAAGACTTCATTTCAAAATGTCTCGCTAGTGATGAAAGAATGCGTTGGTCTGTTGAACAATTGTTACAACATAGTTTCATTAAAACACCACTCGATCATGGTTTGTCTCGTCTTCAATTAAAAAATAAAGTTGAACAAAAAAATGATGAACCTGAGAAACCAGATTCTGACATTGAACTTCATCTACCAACGTTGGGTGGACAATCGCGTATACGAAATGAATTTGAGATATTAAAATGGCTTGGAAAGGGAGCTTATGGAGATGTTTTGAAAGTTAAAAATAAATTAGATAGAGGTGTATATGCCATTAAACGAATTGAATTAAATCCTAAAAAACGTCAGTTAAATCGTAAGATTACACGCGAAGTTAAATTACTTTCACGTGTTAATCATGAAAATGTCGTTCGTTATTATAACTCATGGATTGAAAGTGGTACCATAGATGAATCGTTAAGGCATGATGATTCAATACTAAGTTTGAATACTTCTTCGATAAATATAAGTGACGATCAAGTGACCAAATTAGATACAGTTAATGTAAATATATTATTAATGATGACGTCAATAAAAATTCTATCTCAAATAATATGTTTATATCGTTGTATACATTTCTTATATTGTAAAAATGTCTGACGTAAACTTTTAGCATTTGGAAAGTGAGGAAAAGTCTGCACCATCTACAAAGGATATTGAATCGAGTATATCGTATGGATCTGTAGCAAGTGCAGCTAATACAGCTGATAGTGAAAATAACAATTCAGATGAGTCCTCTGAATCCGATAGCGATGATGATAGTTCATTTGTGTAAGTATAATTAAAATTTGTAAATTATTATTTCTAATAAGATCATTATTTGAAAAAAAAAATTCTTTAACTTATAATAATAAACATATATATTTTAGAGTGAGAACATTCCGTCGAATAGATTCTTCTTCAGATAGTATAGAATTTAGAGAAGACATTTCTCAAGCCAGTCCTGATAATTCCAATGATCATGAAAAATCTAATGTCAATACCCTTAATACTTCTGGAGGAAAAGAAATACAATTTATGTATATACAAATGGAATTTTGTGAGAAAAGTACATTGAGAACTGCAATTGATAATGGTTTATATGAAGATCAAGAACGAGTGTGGAGATTGTTCAGAGAAATTGTTGAAGGTCTTGCACATATACATCAACAGGGTATGATACACAGAGATCTAAAACCTGTTAATATTTTTTTGGATAGTAATGACCATGTTAAAATTGGAGATTTTGGTCTTGCTACGTCTAACATATTATCATCATTAGCACAGACTGCAGATAATGATAAAGAAACTGATAGATTAGACAAAGGTATGATTTTGAATATTTTCTACATTTACTATTAGAATTATTTAATTATTAAAATAATGAGAAACATATTATTTTTTTTTTTTTTTATTTAGATTCATTTTATGACGGAGATGAAGTAAGATCTTTAACAGGTGACGTAGGTACAGCTCTATACGCAGCTCCAGAACTTTCTGGAAGAACCTCTAAACCTACTTACAATCAAAAAGTAGATATTTATAGTTTGGGAATTATACTTTTTGAAATGTGTTATAAACCTCTTACTACTGGAATGGAGAGAGTAAATGTATTACTAAATTTGAGATCAAAAGATATTATTTTACCTTCTGACCTATCGGAATCCAATATGCCTCATCAAGTGCACCTTTTTCGGTAATTAATTTCTATAATTTTTTATTTCTTATTATTACTATTAAATATTAGTAAAAGATAAAATGTACAAATTTGTAAACATTGTATTTTATTATTTATAGTTGGTTATTGAATCATGATCCTATTCAGCGACCAACAGCACAAGAATTACTTTCGTCTGAATATTTACCACCACCACAATTAGAAGAAACTGAACTTCAAGAAATGGTGCGACACACCTTATCTAATACTCAAAGCAAAGCATACAAGTACTTAGTTGCTTCTTGTTTTATGCAAGAGGTAACAGCAGCTGAAGATATCACATACGATATGAATTTTACTGCTAGAGAAATTACTAATCTTATTTCATCAAAAAGACTGTATGTACAAGAAAACGTTAAAGCTAAAGTTATCGAAATATTTCAAAAACATGGTGGCATATCTTTAAATACTCCACTTTTAATGCCAAAGTCCAGTCAGCATAATAATTTTACCGATGCTAGTGTACAACTAATGACACAAACTGGAAGTATCGTTTCCATTCCACATGACTTAAGAGCACCATTTGCCAGATATGTTGTATGGAATAAAATTCCTCATCTTAGGAGATATGCAATAGAACGTGTTTTTAGAGAAAAAAAGGTAAATTTAAATTGAAAATACACCTTATCAAATTATTAAAAAATTTTCAATGATTATTAATTACCATTTATATTATAGGTTCGTGGATTTCATCCGCGAGAATTGTATGAATGTGCTTTTGATATTATAAGTCCTATGGAAAATAATTTAATGGCGGAAGGTGAATTAATTTTTATAGCTTGGGAAATTTTTAATGAAATTCCACATTTAAGAGAACGTAATTTTACGATACGTTTAAATCATACATTATTATTACAAGCTGTATTAATGTATTGCGGAATAGAAAATGAAAAATATCAAGATGTTTATTCGATATTATGCGATGCTCGTGATGGAAAATTTACAAAGTTTCAAGTACAAACGCATTTCATTACTTTATGTCTTACCGATCAAGCAATAGAAACAATATTTAATTTATTTGAAACAGAAAGTTCTTTTTCGAAGATTTCAAGTATTTTAAAAACCATAGCAAAAAGAAAAGGTGACGCTGCGCCTTTAGCAAAGGAAGCTTTACATGACATAGAAGAAGTTATCGCCAATATAGAAGCTTTAGGTGTTAAGGTAATATAAATGGTATAGAAAAAAAAAATATATATATATATATATATAATAAGAATGTTAATTGTTAAATAAATCTTATGTCAAATATTTCAGTGGCCAATTATAATTGCTCCATTGTTGGTTCATCATAAGATTAAACAGTATAGCGGTGTCATATATCAAATTACGTGTGAATTGAAACATAGACGAAAAGGTGGACAAGACGTTATTGCTGCTGGTGGTCGTTACGATAAGATGTTAATGTCATTTAGACAAATATTAGAACGCACAGAAATGACTAATAAGGAAACTAAACAGTATGGTGTTGGAATCAGTATATCACTGGACAAATTAGTTTGTGCAGTTGAAGAAATGTCTGAAAGTATTTATAGAGAAAATAAATTTGGTATTGATGTAGCTATCTATTGTGACGGATTTCCAAGAAGAGAAAAAGAAATGATTAATGTACTTCGTGAATTATGGTCTATAGGAATAAGGACAACTATATTAGATATAAATACTGTAGAAGAAGTATTAGAATATTGTCAAGAACATTCTATCACGCAAATAATATTATTAAAGAATAATGAAAGAAATTATTTAAGATTACAAACATGGGAAAGGGATAGATTTCAAGAAAGAAAAATTGGAATTCAAGAAATTGCTGATTTTCTTCAACGACAGACTGATAATCCTTTACCAATTTTAAATAGATCTGAAAGTAAATCTAATGCAACTGATGTTAATACATCATCAAATAATCCAACGAATGCTAATATTAATTTTATCATATCAGAGAGAGATAAACTTACTGGCAATGGAAAGCGTATTTATAAAAATACTATATTAGCTCAAATGTCATTTTATTTACAAAGAATATCTCATAAAGTTCCTATTGAAATTTTTGCCGTTTTCTTAGATATGACAGTAATACGAACTATAACCAGTTTTTTAGAAATAGATGAAGAGGAACAAGACTTTCAGAAAAGCATTCTAATCGTTATAGATAAGTAAGTTATTTTACAGTCAATTCAAATGGTTCCCCAATTTTTTCTTCAATTTCCTCCGAATTTTCAATTCGTATATCATTGCAATTCTATTTTATAATATTTTATTGTTTTACTTTTTTCAGACACCCTAGACATAAGAAATATATTCAATTAATTTGCGAAGAAATGAGAGAAATTCGCAAAGAAAAGGTACGACCAGTTGTAATATTGTACAGTCTTCAAGAGAATCGTTATATGACTCTGATATGAATATTTGTATATATATATATATATAAACATAAACATAAACAATTTTGTAAAATATATATATTTTCATAATATTATTCTAAAAACATATTTGAATAATATTTACTTTTATCTAATATTATTATATTACCTTTTTAATTTTATGAAAATGTTTTTTTTTTATAAAATTCTACAAAAATAATATAATGAAAAAAAAAAAGAAAAAAAAATATTGAATTATAAAAAGAAATTTGAATAATATACAAAAAAGATTTAATATATTAAATTCTTCAGAGTTCGAGAAAACTCGATGATTATACAGAAGTACATTTTATTATACATTTTGAAAAACGAAATACATACTTAGAAGTACAAATAAATAATTATTATTATCACTATTAGTTATCTCAGTAATGAACAAATCTAAATAATCATAAATTATTGAATTAAATCCACACCGTAATCTTTTATTTTATTCAAATTAGAACCTGGAAAATGGACTATGTTATTTAAATTTTTCTGCGATCTTATTATCTTTTTATAATTTCTCGAACTTTCTATAAAAAATCTATTTCTCATATTTTCTTCGTACTTAATTCTCGGTAATTTGTTACGTGATAATTTTTTACTTGGTGGTAATTGCATTTTTGAATTGTTCACAACATTGATTGTTCCAAGATCTTCTTTTGTATCGTTCAAAGTATTCATTTCTTTATCATTTATATCATGTTTATTTTCTGCTTGTACTTTAACTTCATCATTTATACTTTGATCATCGACATTTTCTTCCAATTCACATTCTAGATTTATATTTATAGGCTTTTTATCATTTTTTTGCTTACGTTTTAATTTTTTTTTAAGCTTATCATCGACTACTACACTTTTTTCAACATCTACAACAACTTCATCGACTTTATTCAATGATACAATCGTTACATCTTTTTCTTCTTCTTCTTCTTCTTCTTCATTTCTATGTTTCTCTTTTGATTTTTTTTTTTTATTACTTATCTTTTCTATAACTTTTTCACAAATAATATCATCATCCATTATCGTGCGTTTATCTTTCTTTTTAACTTTTTCTTTTTTCTTCGATGAACTATTTACATTTTCTGATATTTGATTAATAATAATATCATCGATCTCTACTTCGTGATTTATATTTTTATTCTTTTTCTTCTTCTTCTTCTTCTTTTCTTCTTTAATCTCTGTATTATTTTCTTCAATAATAATTATACTAGAATCTAAATTGTTATCCAAATTTTCAACTTCATTAACATTGTTTGTACCTGCTGCTGCTGCTGCTGCTGCTTCTTCCAATGTTTCTTCTATCGTTTCAAGATTAGACATTCTTTGTTGTTTCATTAACTTTTTATTATTCTTTTTACTTTTACTCTCATTAACTTTATTATCATTTAATTCATCGGAAATTAAATTAATGTCCAATGCTTCATTAATTATACCAATTTTATTCGAAACATCAGTGTTAACTAATTGTTTTTGTTTCTTTTTATTACGTTTTTTAGAATCAACTTCAAATTTATCAAGTGTACCGGTATGTTTCTTCTTTTTATTAGAATCTGTACTGTATTCCACATGATTATTAAATGTTACTCGTTTTTTTTCTTTTATTTCATCAGTTAAATCTAATGCACCATTCGTAACGCCAAGATTTATTCTTGAAATTTCAAATTTGTTTGTAACATGACTTTCATTATTATCAATATCTAAATCAAGAGCCATATTTATAAAACCTTCATTACAATTTTGATCATTGTCATCAATCTTGATCTTTTTTGCACAATTTTCTTCCTCATAATCTAAACTTTGCATCATATCATTTTCAATTGACGATGAATCCCTTCCTTTTCTCTTCTTCAAACATTTTGTATTCTCTTGTAAAACAGTATCATCATCATTATTATTATTATGTAAATCTAAAGCAGGATTATCAAAGGTATAATTACATTCGTTCTTTGGTTTATTGTTTTTTTTCTTGTTAGGACTTTTGGATAAAAATCCAAAACCTCTGTGTTGTTCAATTTCATCGTCAGCCTTATCTACAGAATTTCTATTACTATTATCTTTGTCTTTAAGAAATTGCAAAGTTTTCTTTTTAAAATAATCGGTAATACTACCCTTGTTTATAGTAATCACACTTCCTGAAATATTTTCAACATTTTGTTCAGTATTTGTATCTTTTTCTTGTGTTTCTTCAATTTGATTTTCCTTATTCAAAATATCTTTATCTCCAAGTATATCGGCTAAATCTTTTGCACTGTATTTCTTCACATCTTTACCTCGTGTAAATTTTTGATAGCTGTCAAGTGATTCATCGATTACAATTAAATGTATTCAATATTTACATTTTACAAATAATAATAATAATATAATATACATACTGTACTCGTGCACGACTCTGTTTAGATTTTAATTCTAATGATTGAGTAGTAGTTCTAGAATTTTCAACATTTATTTTCTTTATCGTATCAGAATTTGTATTTTCATTTAGAGAACTCAAAAAATCTTCAAATGCTTTCTGATGTTCTGTCCATGCTTTGTCTTCTTCATGTTTAAAACCAATACCTTTCAAACAACTCAAAACTTGGTTAGATTTGTACAATAATTATATTTTGAATGTACTTATAAAATATTGTACATACCAACTGAATCATTTTTAACTTTAACTCGTACATGCTCTGTTGTACCCTGTTCATTAATACCAAGACCCTTGCCACTTGTCCAGCCCATTTTTTCTAACATTCTTTGTCCAAATTTATTGGTATCTAAAATGGTAATATATTAATATAACATAACCTATTTAATTATAATATATTTTATATATATATATATATATATATATATAACATTTATAATAATATTAATAAATTTAATTATTGATTAAAAATAAATTACAAAAAAAGACATATAATAACATTATTATTCTTATAACATTTAATTGTTATTTGTGTTTGATTTTTTTTTTCTTTTTTCATACCATTGCTCCAATTATTCCCACGTGGATTTAACGTCCACTTTTGTTTTCTTCGAGTTTCTGCGAGCATAGACATATTTTATTTGATGAAATATCTTTTTTCTTTTTTTTCAAAAAATTATATCTCATAAGTATGTTTCAAATTGAGGTTATGATAAACATGTGCCATTAGTACTGCTGCTTTGGTAAAACAGGTTATGGTTATAGGTTATACATTGGTCGTTACATATCATTCGAAAAGAAGTAAATTTTAAATTAAACGATAGGGATTTTTTTTTTCTTGCAGTAATAACATCAGTCGGGAAATTTCAAGTTTTCATTTGGTCAAATTGTTTCACACTTGTTTTGTACAAACGTTAAATCCGCGTGCACAAACAATTATTATTAACGTAACTTTGGCAATGGGGAGTATATCGTAAATCTAACAAGTGAGACTCTTATTATACACTGAAAACTGTAAAAAAGATAATTGTCATTGCATTGTTTGACAATGGCCGACAAGATAAAGGTCGAATATGGCTTTGAATTATTACAAAAAACTGTTGACAATGATATTCGTAAAAAAGAAGATGCAATTATATTATTGGTGCATTGGTATCTCATAAAGTGTGGCTTTAAATGTCTAGGATATGGAATTTCTGTAAGTATAATTGAAATATTATATAATAAACATTTGATTTATCCTTATAGGAGAGAAATATTACAATTGGACAGACTATTGCGTGTCATTTTTTATCATTGCATAATATTGCATTATGATTTAACCTTTTTAATCTGTTTGCGTTATCAATTCAAATCAAATATGTATGATTGTGCACCATTTCAAGAAATGATTAATAATTATTTTATTGATTATTTCAGAAAACATTTGAACCATCTGAAAAAGGCACAGAATTACTTCCAGAAGAATGGAACAAGGGTTCTAATTATAAACTGCGTTATTTAAAAGATGGCAAATTGTTTCTTTTTTATGGAGTACAATCTGACGAAGATATGGTTATGAATTTATTGGTAACATTAGAATATATAATATTTTTTCAAACTGTTATGTATCTTATTCTACAGACTGTTATTTTAATAAGATACTTCTTTTGTTTTTGTTTTTGTTTTCAGAGAATAGAAGATGAAAAAATAACAAATGTGAATTTTCCATTAGCACAAACCGTCAGTGAACTTCATGGTCCATTAGAAGTAATGATACCATCGTATTCAACAGTTTTATATAAATTAAATAAAGAACTTATAGAACCTATAAATCCAAGTAATTGTAAGGAACAATCAACGCAAACATTAACTCCTAATGTTGAACGTGAATCTAGGGATATTCATATTGATCCACCTCCAAGGAATCCTTCACGACATTGGTAATATATTTGATATATTGATAATTTTATTCATTTTTAATAATGATATTTTTATTAAAGGATACCTGAAGAAGATCCAAGGAGAGTTGGTGGAGCAGATTTAAATCCATTTGGAGGAGGTAGGGGTGGTGGTGGTGGTGGAATGCTTTTTGAACCATTCAGATGGGGTACAGATCCAAGAGGAATTGGTGGTTTAGGAGTACCTGGCAGATTACCACAGTATGTTTCCAAAATATCATTTCAAAATTGTGCATTATTTTGTTTAGAGTTTCACATTTAAAAAAAAAAAAAAAAAAAAAACAATTGTTGTAGAGGAGCAGTGCCACCCGGAGCAAGGTTTGATCCTTTTGGACCACCTGACGTAAATCTAACGCCACGTAGATCACAAAATCCTGACAACGATGAATTTTCACCTCCAGGATACAATGATATGTTCATGTAAAGAAAAGGAATGCTCAAGTTAAAAGGATTATGTTTAATTAACAAACATTTCGTTTTGATAATTATCAATTTTTCTCATTCCTTCATTTTTCCACTTATTCTCTYYTTTTTTTTTTTTTTTAWTTWAATWTWWTTWMYTSWTTATTTYTTGTTYSTYTTWWT
>NW_015149041.1:581627-594485 GCF_001465965.1 Polistes dominula | reverse complement strand
AAAAATGTCAATAGTCGCATAAGAACGTATCAATATATATTTATATAGTTATCAGAGCTTTTTTTATAAAAGCATGGAACGGACAATAAGGAACGCGAATAATTAGGACGCGTTAATTATTATTTTGTTGTTTATTATTAAAAAAAAATATGTGTGTGTGTGTGTGTGTGTTCACGTTCACGATTGATCGACGGACTATTATTAAATGAAACGAATCTAATCTTTTTTTTTTTTATTATTATTATTACATTCATATTATTATTTTAGGAGTGAAATTTTTTCTAATCTTTTGAACACAGTTTAGTGTGGCGTGTAGTAACATCGACAATTCTATCAAATATATATTTATATTTATATATATATATATATATAGATACTATATAGATTTTTATTTATACCGGGTGAGAATAATTAGAAAAATGTATTTTTCAATTAAAAATGCATTACAGTTGTTTATGAGACACATTTCTAAAATTGTATACATATACATATATTTAAATATATATATATATATATATGTATTATATTATAGAACGTAGGATGTTGTTGTAAAATTATTGATAAAATTGTCGTTGTGCTACGATAAGTGATATACAGCTCTGGAGTTTATTTAATTATCTTCGCATTGGTTTCACAATATTTTGCCGTTCAAGTTAACGCAGATTCCAAGTCCAATAAGATTTAAGAACACCCACCATTTTTTTTTTTTTAAGGCATTCCATTGGAAATGCAACGCAATCTCTTCCTTTCTTTATATCTTTCCCTATCTTTATCTCTATCATCTCTCTCGCTCTTAATCTCTCTCTTTCTCTTTTTTTTTTTTTTTGTTATTAATTACCGCAATTATTTAATCTAGTGTTGTCAAGAACGGTCGAGATATCCTCTCTCTTACATTATATATTATATATTGTACAGATTAGGCATTTTCTCCACAATGGTGATGGGTACATTTAAGTACACGTACAATGGGAAAACATTGCGTCTTTTACAGCAGCTTCGCTAAATATTTTTTTTTATCTTTTTTCTTCTTTTCTTGTTTTTATTATTATTATTATTATTATTATATTGCATGAATCGCGCGCGCATTCTTTATTTTTTTTTCTGTTTTTTTTTTTTTTTTTTTTTTCTTCTTTTTTGTTTTTCATTTATTTATTTATTTATTTAATTATTTAATATTTATAATTAATATTATTCCTCTTTTTTCTTTTGTTTGTTTTTTTTTTTTATTTTTTTTTTAATATCTCAAGATAAATGGGTAAGTATTTTCGTTATAAGAATAAANGTGATGGGTACATTTAAGTACACGTACAATGGGAAAACATTGCGTCTTTTACAGCAGCTTCGCTAAATATTTTTTTTTATCTTTTTTCTTCTTTTTTTTTTTTTTTTTTTTATGTCAGCTTTCAAATATTTTACATTTTACAGCTATAAACATTTTTTTTTTTTTCTTCATTTTCTTTATTTCGTTCTTCTTCTTCTTTGTTTTTTATTTATTTATTTATTTATTTATTTATTTATTATTTATTTTTATTATTATTCCTCTTTTTTCTTTTGTTTGTTTTTTTTTTTTATTTTTTTTTTAATATCTCAAGATAAATGGGTAAGTATTTTCGTTATAAGAATAAAGTGTGATCGTTTTTTCTTTTTATTTTTGTTTTTGTCTTTTTTTTTTTTTTAGAATTTACTCTCTGCAACAATTAGGTTATTTATTTTTTTGTTTTTGCTTTTATTTATTTGTTTGTTTGTTTTTTTTTCTTTTCTTTTCTTTTCAAATGATCTTCTCGTGTGTTAAGTCAAATAAGATAGAAATAATTAATATTATATTATATTGTTTTAGCTTAAGTACCACACCTTGTCGATCTATGCCTTTTATTTATTTATTTGGTTTTTTTTTTTTTTTAATAATAAATGATCCATTTTTTTCATTATTAATATCGTAGAAGAGAAGACTCTCTTAAAAAAAAAAAAAAATAATAATAAACAAATCAATTCTGATTTTTCTATCTTGCGTTTGCAAAGTGCGATACTTTTTTTTTTATTTTTTATTTACCCCCCACCCCACCCCTCCTAAACGTCGTCGACAACGAAAATAAATTGATTGTTTGTTTTTTTCTTTTGGTTTTTCATCTTTTCCTCGTTATTAATAAAAAAACAAGACTAAAAAAGCAAAAAAAGTCAAATAATGAATTGATTTTTTTTTTCTTTCTTTTTGTTTAAACATTAAACGGATATATACATGGGTGCTATTACAATGCTTGGTATGTGTTTGTGTGTTTGTTTGTTTGTTTGTTTGTTTGTTTATGTGTTGTGTAATATTGTATGTAAGATTTATCTCGGAAAAAATCTTATGCGCCATTTTGTATTGCACGTAAATTCCTCGGGAAAATAGCTGCATCATTTTTATCACACAGCTTATTTATATTAGTATAATCTCAACGCGAAAGGAACCATGTTCATCATCATCATCATCATCATTATCATCATCATCATCATCATTCTCATTATCATCATCATTCTAATCATCATTCTAATCATCATTAATCATCATCATCATCATCAGAGATCGATCGGTTTAATAATAAACGATAAAACATTCCAATTCAGTCGCACGCTGAAATATATTTTTATTTCGTCGATCGTATAACGTGATGTTGTGTTGTACTAATATGTAAGTCTGTGTGGATTGGCCTCCAGAACTCTCTAACAAAATAGATCGATAGTTATTCCGAAGTATTATTATTATTATTTGTATATTATAAAATCAAACGAAAGATAATAAAAAAAGAAAAGAAAAGAAAAAAAAAGCAAACAGGAAAACATAAATCAAAAAAGTTAACACTAGATATACCCAGAGACGACTTGTCATTTTGAATGATCGGAGAGCGCCATTTTAATTCAAAATTTCAACTTCGTGTTAAACACTTGATTTCTGTAAATAATTTAAAAATATCTATTAACATTATTATTGTTACAACATTTTTTTTTGGTTATTTTTTAAAAGTAAACAAAGACTGGAAGCCACAAAAAGTATTTTTTCTTTTTTTTTTTTTTTTTTTTTTTTTAATTATACACCAGTCATTTTGATTAGTGTGGTAGAAAATGGTGGTATATCTAGTGTTAAAAGAAGATGATCTCAGAGTATATATTTTATACAATTAATACAATATTATTTAATTATTATTCAAATGTGATTGAAAAATTTGACAATATATATATATATATATATATATATATATATATATATATATATTGCGCAAAAATGTATTATTATTATTATTATTAATTTATTTATTATTTCTGTATTCGGTAATACTCGTTCTTTAATGTTAGAGGGTGTACAGTTCTTACAATATAAACGCTTATTATTTTGTCCTATGGAATTCAATATGGGTTAAGTATCAAAAATAAATATACAACTTTCGTAAATGAAAAGTGCCACGATTTAAAGCACCTGAATTATTTTATCTCTCTCTCTCTCTCTTTCTCTTTCTCTTTCTATCTTTCTCTTTCTTTCTCTCTGATTGCTTATTTTAGACACGTGGGATGGTATTTAAACATCGCCCATTGGCAATGACTCTCATGTTTGGTTGCATTTCCACTGGTAGGCCATTTGAAAGAGTGTCGGGTACAATGTCACTTGTTTTATTTATCAGGCGAGGAAACCCATATACAATTTTAAGTATACCAATCAGTATGAATATTATTTTTAAAGTTCATTTGAAAAAGATCGTTTTTTTGTTGTTGTTGTTTGTTTTATTTTATTTTATTTTATTTTTATTTTGTTTTGTTTATCCTTTAACTTTTCTTTCTTCTCCTCTTTTAATTCCTCCCGTTATCCTTTTCCTTATTATTATTACCTTTTTTTTTTGTTTACTTTGTTATATTTTTGTTGATTTTATTTAGTTTAAATCTACTGAATACAGCAAGAATTTTTCTGTCCATTTTTGAGCTTCAATCGCGATTTGGGACGATACTTCTCAAGGTAGGCCAGCTGTTTTGCATTAATAGCGCCTCGCCTTTTCCTACAAGAATTATTTCAATTATTATTATTATTATTATTATTAATTGAAAACAACAAAAAAGAAACGATGATAATTAAATTTTCACAATATCAAATAGAGAGAAATGTTCACAAATATTATTGATTAATTATTATTGTTATTATTATTTGATTGAATTATACTAACTCTCTGATCAGAGCAACAGCATCCTCGTATTTGAGACCCAATTCGATGAGAGCTAGGGCAACTAATACAGGTGCTCTGCCGAGTCCTGCTACACAGTGTACCGCTACACAAGCATCAGGTGTTTCACGGAATCGATTTTTCAATAATTCGAACCATTCATCGACTACCTGTAATTATAACATTCTCGTATAAAAACCACAGTTCATAAGTGTGCCGATAATTATGATAATTGGATTAATTAAAAGTCAACAAATTATGAACAAATTCAGATTTTTATGATTATCTTTATATATCACACACAAATATTTGTGTATTTTAATCATAATTTTATCGACACATTCAATACATGAACACATCTACATGAAAAATTAGAAATATTTTTGGATATATAAACATGGTGGTGGTATTCATATTTTACCAACGTTGTAATTGGAGATTCATATTTTGAAATAATACAAAAATATTGATTGATGGTTAGCAATGGTTTTCATTGTTTTTTTTTCTTTTTTTTTTTTTGGTAAAACTCTTGGGAATATTCTACCACCATAATGAAATAAATTAAATTTAATGACCTCGTTTGGTGGAAACGTCCCATCGTCGAATACCAAATCTATGACATTGATCCCTTCTGTCTTAAGTTCTTCAACTTTGTACGTTGGTTCACAGACTCTCACTACTTCTCTCACATTGTGCTTTTTCAGTTCCTATATTAAGAAAAAAAAGAAGATTACAATTTTTGTTTTGTTATATTATAATACAAAATATATATTATTTTTTTTTTTATTTATATTGCAAGAAAGTAATTTCGATTTTCTAATATGAAATAAAAACTCAATTGTTTCTATACAAAAAAAAAATGTTATTTAATATATAGTTGTATTATTTAATTAATAAATTACTATTAAATAATAATTTCTATACAAATGATCATTATTTTAATTAAATATAACTAAATTTTATTAACTTTCTATACAAAAAGTGAATTTTTCATTAACATTAGATATAAAATAAAGAAATTCATTGGATGACGTTGAGTTTGAATCAAATTTCGTTTGATTCATATTTACAATACAATAATTAATAATTGTTACGAAATAATTATAAATAAATAATTAATTAATTAATTAATGTAAAAAAAATGTATATTATGTAATATCAATTAATGTAAAATATTTGTAATAATATTAACACTAGATATACCACCATTTTCTACCACACTAGTCAAAATGACTGGTGTATGTATACAAAAAAAAAAATGCTTTCTTGAAACTTCCAGTCTTTATTTATTCTTTACAAAATAACAAAAAAAAATGTTTAACAATAATAATTATTTTAATAGATAAATGGATTTATATAAATATTAAATAACAAAACGCATAATTATGTACAATACTCAAATGTTACATGAAGTAGACCATTTTGAATTAAAATGGCTGGGGGGTGGGAAGGGTCTGGTATATTTAGTGTTAAATAATTAAAAAATTCTAACACATATTAACAAAAGAATAACTAACAAACAAACTACTTATTGGTGTAAGCCGAAATGACTTTCTTGCCAACTTAATTATATTATAAATTAAACTTACTTGAATAAAAGTATGAATGGTCTGATCATTGGGCCGATCAGTGATGAGGAACTTCATGTTTTTGTATTCAATCTCGGCGGGCGCCGGCCTGATATCCTTTACCCTCATGTTGCTCATTTCCTCCTTACAACTACAAGTGTATTAATTTATCCTCCTTCTTCTTTTTCCTCACTCACACTTATTTAACGTGTGTGCTTATTAATTATCCTTTTTTTCTCTCCCGTTTTTTTTCTTGTTTCGTTTTTTTTTTTTTGTTGAAATCTTTTTTTTCTTTTTTTTTTTTTGCAAAAAATGTGCCACACACGGTAATGCGAAGCTGGGCTTAAATTTGAAACAACTTAGCCCATAGATGTCAGTCTTATAAAGTTGTATTTTTTTTTTTCATTTAACTAATCGAATACTTTGTTAAATCTTCTTTTTTTTTTTTGTTTTGTCGTTAATAATTATTAATTATTATTTTTTTTCTTCTCTTCTGTTCTTCTTTTCTTTTCTCTTTTACAGAGGACAGAACAGTGACGAGGGGATGGGAGTAAAATGGGATGTTTTACATGTGTAGATTTTAAGGGGGAGGGAAAAAAAGGGGATGATTTGTTGAACGCGAATTTCGACGAAGGATTAGGGGAGGGGATATTGGTGAGGACTAAGTTACATTAGGCGGTGTTGATATGCGATTTTATTATTCCCACCAATGGGATGTATCCTTCTTTCTCTTCGACTAATATTCGGAAGATTATCTGTAAATGTGATAAATGAACAAATTATAAGATTTATAATAATATAATGTAATATATAATTAAATAATTAACACGTTAGTATCGCCATTATTTGGGTGAAGGGTGGGGGGTTCGTAAGGGGCCTTACAACTCAAAACATGAATGACGTTTTTCTTCTACAAATACTGTAATATAAAATATACAAAATGAAATATATTATACAATATATTATACTTTTTTGATTAATTTAAGTTAAGAATTGTTTTACAGTTTAGAGGAGAGGGCAAATTTGGGTCTCATGTGAGAAACTTCAATCAAATCATGGTGAATCATTAACGTGTTAATATGAATTTATTGATTATTTTGATATTTTACCTATTTGGCAATAAAGTGCTCCTGGATCAGGCGCGAATAATAATCGGTGACTATGGCGTTTGCATTTATTAATGTAAATTAACAATTGTTTCTATTAAATTCTTCTAATGTCTTGCGTGATGACTAGCTGATGATTTTTATTTTTCTTTCTTTCTCTCTAACAATACACACTTTACGATGATGATTCAAATAACTTTGAATATCGTCGTCGATCACTTTTCCCCAGGATGATGTTAACCTATCTCAATATGTTTGTTTGTTTGTTTTCTTCTTTCCTTCCTACCTTCCAACCTTCCAACCTTCCAACCTTCCTTCCTACCTTCCAACCTTCACTCCACGCTTAAATGATACCTGATGGTAGGTGGTGTTGTCCACGATGCTTTGACGTATCTCTCTATTTGTGTTGAGCCTGGCAGTACTCTGCGCTATCCAGCTGAAACTCCATGTATGTGAGGATGCACTCACTAGGAAACTGTAATGACAACAACAAAAAAAAGAAAATTAAGGTTAGTTAAATATTCAATACAAATTTTAGGTATTCAATCAATTTTATATTAACAATCATAACCTAACCAACAATTTTTGTTTATAACAAATTTCTAATGTGAGTAATCAAATGACCTTTTAAAGAATATAACCTATAAATAATATAATATAAATAAATATATGTATTGTATAGTACAACTATTGTACTATATATATATATATATAATAATAATAATAATATTAATAACCTATAAAATGAAACTCCATGTATGTGAGGATGCACTCACTAGGAAACTGTAATGACAACAACAAAAAAAAAAGAAAATTAAGGTTAGTTAAATATTCAATATTAATTTTAGGTATTCAATCAATTTTATATTAGCAATCATAACCTAACCAACAATTTTTGTTTATAACAAATTTCTAATGTGAGTGATCAAATGACCTTTTAAAGAATATAACCTATAAATAATATAAATTATCTATAAAATAATATAATATAAATAAATATACGTATTGTATAGTACAAATATTGTATATAATTATATATTATATATTGTATATAATTTTTATATTTTTGTATATATAATATAATAATTTATAATTATAATATATAATATTTTATAATTTTGTATATATAATATAAACATACAATATATAATATATACAATAATAATATAATTGTTATATTACTATTGTATATATTATATATTGTATGTAGTATTGTATTATATATATAATAATAATATTAATAACCTATTAAATAAGATCTATAAAAAATATAAATATACCTTATAATGCGGAATAAGATTTTAATTAATAGGTTATGATAATAAATTATTTTCTTTTGTTTAGAAATTTATATAAAAAATTAATGTAAATCACATATATCCCAATGTAAAACAAGATTTTTTAATCAATTGGTTATGTTGGTTATGGTAACTAATTATATATATATATATTTTTTTTTATCTAAAAATTAATATAAGTTTTTATAAGTTTTCCATACTTATGTTAGTTGTTTGAATGTTTTAATTGAAATATTTTTTGTTTTATTTTATTTTGTTTTGTTTTGTTTAAAAAGTAATACGTTAGAATAAACGAGAATTGTATCCATTTAAACTTTTAGGCCTTTTTGCGTTGTGTTTGACTACTTTCAATCCAAGTTATAAAGTTTTGCATTGGTGCCAAAGAAAACAGACAGACGATTTAGTCTAACATAAGTTTATATATCACCCCAAGACGTCGTGGAAGAATTGTGTCCTGGTTTCCGTTTCAGTTTAAACCTCCCTCTTGGTTTCTATATCTTTGGGTGCGTCCAATGATCGTTTGAAAGAGGAATGTCTAGGTCAATATTACTCTAAATTTAACTACTAATAATATATATATATATATATACACACACACACACACAGACACATGTGTATAGAAAAATGAGAATATTTTCTTTTTTATTTGAATATATGAATTTTTACATTTCAATATTGTTAACAAACTATCATATGACTAGTGTTGTTTCAAATGTGAGTCAAAAGAATTTCTTTATTTTTCGTTTCTTTTTTTTTTTTTAGTTTGGTAATAAGATTTTTAAAATTACACCTTGTATATTGTTACAATAATAAAATAAAAATAATAATAATTAAAATAACATTAATTATAAACGATTTTATTTTAATGTTTAAATAAACTAATTTTCAATTGATGTTATTTTCATTTTTAGGTTATATCATATGATTATGGTGGAAAAAAAAGTTAATATTTGTTTAATTATTATTATATATATGTTATATATTTACATTGTTAATGTAATATAATTATATTATTATAAACTATATTACAATATTACAAATATAATCATAAAAAAAGAATTAAATTATATCTAAGTATGTATGTTTATCTTTACTTAAAGTTACATCTTATGTTTTTCTTTTTTGCAATTAATTAAAATACTTTTAGATTCGACTATTAAACAATGCCAATTTAAAATGATTAAAATAACAAATTAAAAAAAAAAAAAAAAAAAGAAAAGAAGACATTTTCAACGAATCATTGTCACAATTTGTTAAGTTAAAAGAGATCAACTATCATTTGACTCTGAAGTTCTTTAAGTCAGTCTCTCTTAGAGAAACTATTAGTTGACTTAATGAATGAAATTTTGCTAAGTTCTAATGTCTTATATAAATTCTTTCACGCATGTGCCAATAAAATGAATCGTCGAGTTTCAAAGATCTAAAAAAAAACAACGACGACTAAGAAGAAGAAAAAGATGTAAAAAAAAAAGGTAAATTAAAACAAATAAAAAGATCAAGATAGAAGGAAGAAGCTGCGGTTAGTTTCAACGAAGTGAATAAGCAACTTCACACAGCTCTCTAAAAACCCGATCCAGGAGAGAGAGAGAGAGAGAGAGNGAGAGAGAGAGAGAGAGAGAGAGAGAGAGAGAGAGAGAGAGAGAGAGAGAGAGAGAGAGAGAAAAAGAAAAAATAATAAAATAATAAAAAAAAAAAGATTCACCGAGAAACAACCTAGAAACCTACTTCAGGTTCAACCCGTTTAAACGTGAGTGAAAACACCTACATATATATATATATATATATATATATATATATATATATGTATACAAGTAAATATATATATATATATATATATGTGTTTTAACATGACTTGCCATCATTTGTGTCGCCATTTATCGACACATATCATACCACACATGCTGCGTTTGAGAAACAATTACTTTTCCTTTTTTTTTTTATTTTTTTTTTATTTTTTAAATTATTATTCCTTTTCCTTATTTCTCAACTAACCACCACCACCCACTTTCATTTTTTTTTTGTATCATTGAAAACTTGAAACCAGAATTTTTTTCAAACTTGCCAACAATCTTTTAATTTTCATCTTCAAAAGATTGATCTCTTTTCTATTTTATCTTGAAACGAGTATACACTTGTTAAACTATTTTATTATTCTTATCATCACACGTTTGTCTCAATTTACAATGAAAATAAAAAGGATAATAATATTCTGATCGATAATTGAACATCCCCTTTCCTATCCTCAGCCATTTTTACCTTTTTTGTACGACACGTGCTTCCAAATGTGTTCCATATATTATCCTTCATGGAAAATACAACGTGTCCTTCCTTGTGTGTATGTGATAATGTTTTTATGATATATGTATGTATGTATGTATGTATATACGACGTAATGGTGTACTTAAAGTGATGTACATATACGTGAGTATGTGTGTGTATGTCTGTTTGTTTGTATGCACTTTCAAACGCGTGGTTTATCTTTGGACGGGGATAACCAAACAAAAATACACATTCGATGCGCATATTTAAAAACATTACCTCATACTTCAATATATCTCGTTAGTGTAAATACATGTAAATATATATATATATATATATATATATATATATTTTAAGTGAACGATATAAAAAAAAAAAAATTGCTTAGCAAATCATCCTGAATCATCTCTAACAAATAATTTGCTTTATAGTTCTAATTTAGTAAGTTGATTTACAAAAAAACGTTCCAGTATCTTTTCTAATTCTATTTTAGTATCTATCTATTTATAAATAAAGATTTGGTTAATTAATATTTATTTTAATTATTATTATTATTAAATATTTAATAATTATAATATATATAATAATATAATAATTTTAATTATATTATTAATAAAGGGTGTAACCTATAATATGTTTGCACTTATTATTGTAATAATTTATAATAATATATTATATATATATATATAAATTATTTATTAAATATATATAGATATATTAAATTATATATTTATATTATAGTATTATAATATAATTATATAATAATATAATAAAAATATTATCATATTAGTGTTAATGTATCACAGTTAGCAAAAATTAAATATAATATTTTCATAGAAAATTTGATTGTGTATTTTATTCTATTAATATTATAAATCTATATATATATATATGAAAGATTGTATATATAGTTAAGTTAATAAAATTACAATTTATACGTTTAATTAACAGAAATCGTTGAAATGTATTTAAAAGCATCGATAAAAGCAGTTCTTTCGTTCAGAAGACTGAGAAAGGCAAAGAATGAAAGAACTCACGGGTCACATAGCCAACTTGATTGCCTTTTTTTTTTATAAAGAAACCCTTTAACATGACAGTCAGACAGACAGACAGACATCTAACCAGTCAACCAACAAGAAAGAAAGAAAGAAATACAAAGAATTTAATAGAAGACAATAAAGATTCATTAACACCATACTTGGTTCAAATATGTCAGAACATTCCTTCCTACCCCCTACCCTCTACTCCCTACCCTCTACCCAATAACCAATTACATTAAAATGCATTATTATTTACCAAAAAAAAAATAATAATAATATAAACAATACAAATATGATAAATTTTTATAATTAAAATATGTTGGAACATACTTCACATTTTCATCCCCTATCCAATAATAACCAATTATTAGTTTATATTTTATATAAATAATATAAATAATATAAATGTGTTTGTAATAGATTTTTAAAATCGAAAAAAATTTAGGAACTGAGCAAATGATGGACATCTCTGTGTGTGTGTTTTCTTTTTTCTTTTTTCAATTATACTTAGGATTGGTTGTCCCATTGCCAACAGGAAGAAAATTCTCGAGTAAATATATTTTTACTGTGGTGGTGGTATTGGTACACATATACATATGCAATATACGCCCACGATGAAAACACACACACAACTTTTGATCTACTTTAAATTGTCATGCTCGAAATGATACCTGTCACGAGTCAACCACCACTACTAATACCACCTTTACCTCAAAACTTAAATGAAATTCTGATGATTGAAATGATGACGATGATGAAGATAATTATAACAGAATGATTTTATTACTTGATCATTGATCAAAGAATATATTTCACATTTTGATTTTTATAATTAAATTCTATTTCTTTTTTTTTTTTTTTTTTCATTATTATATACCTTGACCCTTTTTTTATTCCCCATTTTCTTGTTTCTCTGCAATTATATCTCGTTAAGTCTTTTTCTTTTTTTGAGAATCATTTCTAACGAATCACACAAATGGTTATTAAATAGTAATAAACGTAGTGATATAAAGTATACGAGAAAGTACAGTTATTATAAAATATGTAGAATGAATTGACAAACAAAAGACCTTTATTATATTTACGAAGAAAAGATAGAAATAGAAGTGCCATCTTTAAAGCTCGACGTAATTGATTTATTAAACGACTCTACTCTCTATACTCTAACAACTCCTACTCAATTTTCGATTTTCTCTCTCTCTTTCTTTCTTTCTTTCTTTCGTTCTCAAGATCGTCGTGAAAAAGACGTAATATGACGCCAAAAGCAATTGGTGGTTTCTCTCTTTCCTTTTCTTGCATCATTCACGATCCGTAATTAATAATTTTCAAAATATGATCAAAGAAATATAAGGAATTTTTGATTTCATTTAAAATATGGTCTACCATTTTGTTTTGTTTTTTTT
>NW_015149041.1:536716-547797 GCF_001465965.1 Polistes dominula | reverse complement strand
GATGTTATAATTCAATATGCGTTTAGATAACATAAACTAAAACATATATTTATATATAGCTTACTGAGAAATCTAAATGTGTATATTATAAAATATGATATGTACATTCCTGTCATATAAATTAATCGTAGAAACACTACGTATGCGGTTAAGAAAACAAAAGAAGAAGAAGAAAATGAAGAAGAAGAAGAAGAAGAAGAAGAAGAAAAGATAGTCTCGTGTAACGCGTACTAATTACTAATTATTTACCAACGGCTTCCTTTGTCGGTAGTATAAATGAGGTTCCATAGCACAGATGTATATATCGTGTTAGGTACACGAACGAAAAAGAGACAAAAGCTATTTACAAAACTCTTTCGTTTATCTCGCTTTCTCTCTCTCTCTCTCTCTCTCTCTCTCTCTCACTCTCTCTCTCACTCTCTCTCGAACTTATGTTTGGACAACTTTCCTTCTTTGGTTGTGTTCTCTCTCTTCCTTTGTGCATTCAATGGGTATTAAATTACCAAGCAGTCTAATTAACTAATATGTCTGCATATATATATCAATGTGTTATCAGATTAAAAGATGATAGATAAATAAAATATAAATAAAAAAAAAATTAAAATAAAATATTATAAAATTAAAATCAAATTAAATGAAATAATATAAATTAAATTAAAACAAAATCAAAATAAAATAAAATAGAAATAAAAATAAAATAACGTAAAATACCTAAACTAAACTAAACTGAACTAAACTAAACTAAAAACTAAACTGAAGGTAAAACATTTTAAAAATTAGTTCAGATATTTTATCTAATATCTAATAATACTATATATATATATATATATCAATAGCTCAGATGATAATATGTAGAAAACATATCGAATGGTTTACGTCTAGACAAGATAGTAATTCAATTCATCCACGTGGCAAAGGTAAAAAGAAAAAGAAAATATATCTTTTAGAATAATCTTTCGAGAGATTTCGTTTAACTGAGAGTACTCAGTTGTCTCCTCTTCTTCATCCCACATCCCCCTTATTCTCCTCATTCCCCTAACCACCCCACCTTCACACACCTCATCTTTCTCTACCTGGAAAGGTGAAACCAAAGAAGTAAAAGATTATAATATGCGACCTATACACTGTCATTATTAATCCCATTCACGTCACTCTATACATACATATATATATATATATGCATACAAACACATAGTTAAAAATAACTAAACAATATGATAATAAATATATGCAATTAACTTATACAAAGATAATAATTTAATTATATATTCTCTTTTATATTTACAAGGACAAATCAAAATATTATATCTAGTATATATATATATCTTCTTAACTTAATATCTTCTCTTAATATATATATATATATATATATATATATATATATATATATATATATTTATTAACTTCTTCTTACTACCACATCCTCTTAATATATATATATATATATATATATATATATATANTATATATATATATTACGTGTCACATTGTTTGTCCGCAATGAATTCCTAAACTACTGAACCAATTTTAATAAAATTTTATACACTGTGTGCAGTTTCATCCAACTTGAAATATAGGATATCTTAATATATATAAATTACGTGTCACGTTGTTTGTCCGCAATGAACTCCTAAACTACTGAACCAATTTGAATAAAATTGTGCACACTGTCTGCAGTTTCATCCAACTTGAAATATAGGATAGTTTATATCTCAATTTATAATCGCAATATTATTTGTTTATTAACAAACAGTCATGATTATCTTTGTTATTTCGATAAGATTCTAACAGATGGCGATATAAGGTAATTCGTTCGACTTAAAGACGTGTTGTATCGGACTGATTGTGAGTCACAGTAACTCATAGGAGCATCCCTAGTATTTATATATAATAATAAATAATATATTAACACGTTCCATGCTAAGCCCTTATTACATGACTTGTCATTCAGGCCATTTAATTTTTACTTCAACAAAATCAATCATTACATGTTACAATTAAACAAACTTATGTGCTTTGTTTATACACTACATTTTGCATAATGCATCAACAATTTAATAGAAATATTTTTTCTACACAATTCAATTTATTATAAACATATATATTTTCAATTTGTGTACCACCAATGGTACACGTGGCCTGAAGAACAAGTTTAACCTGTACCACCGCCACCGGACGTGTATCACGTGACACGGAACGTGTTAATCAATCCAAAACAATTCAACTAACCATAAGAAAAAAAAAAAAAGTACACTCTTCATTTCTTATGCTAATCATAAAAAAAAAAAAAGAAAAAAAAATAATTTAAACAAAAGTGAATAAAAATGATAAACAATTAACGCGCAAGTTTGAAACACAAGTTTGCAATGTAATCTGTTCACAATCCATTGTAAAATAAAAAAAAAAGAACAAAGAGAACGTTTTTAAAACAATCTTTAAACAATTGACCATATCTCTGTATGTGTGTATATATATATATATATACATATATCTATGTATGTTTGTGAAAATAGAAAACATATTTTTAACTACCCCATTAGATAATTGACGATGATCATTGTCCTTTGTGTTTGATTGGTTGTTTGAAATACGACGAACATAGAACACAACCAGTCCAGTGTATATGTGTGTATATGTACCAGTACGTCATGTGTATTATGGGATGAAGGAGGTGGGTAAAAGAGGGAGGCGGGAGGGGAGAAGGAGGGGGGAGGGAAGGGGGTAAGTCTTGACGTGTCCGATAAACCAAATGCACGCGTGGTACGCGTAAACCGAGACGTTAGAGACAAGAAAGGAGAAATAATCGTGCACTATGTCACTTGATAACTTATGTTAGATGCGACATGATTCTACGAAACCGATGATAGGAGAAAGTTGAAACCAACACATGAAGGACTTTTATATACATCACTTCGCGACTTCTATCTTCGTGCTGTATAATAGTACTATTTACTTACAACATGTCATACATATATATGTACATGTAGAAACGTACGTGTGCATGATGTATGTAAATGTGTATGCATGTATGTAAGGATGCAAGTATTTATTATATTATATGCTAGTGGTTATAAATATTTATAGTAAAAGTTACATGCGTTAAATGCACGACTGTAAAGTGTACGTATACAAATTTTCAATCGAGAATAAATTAAATAAATATGTTTAATGTGAAAGTGTGTGTGGTAATTGATAAGAATCTATTTTACATGATAATACACGTGTATATAAAATATATTATTACTATGCTTGTATGATTAGGTAGTAAATTTATATATATATGTATATAAATGTTTAGTTGGTAAAACAGAAGATGAAATTAACCCTTTCTCTACTACGGACCACTATAGTGGCCCTCCATAAGATATCACTGAGATACTACTATTCTATAAAAATAGAATAAACAAAAAAATAATAAAATGAAATAAAAGTAAATTATAACAATTGGAATTTTATTAATTTTTGTATGCAAACGAATAAACAAATACACATCTTTTTTTTCAAATATTAATTAATAAATAATAATTAATAAGAAAATATAGTAAAAATATATATATATATATATATAAAAGAAATTTATATTATAATATTTAGATATACATACACATACCAAACTATAAATATATATACACATACTACACTATTTATATATATATGTATGCACATATAAACCATAGAAAATATATATATGTAACATCTCTAAAGTATTTTACTATAGGGTGCCAGTAGGACGAACGATCGAAGATGATCGATCGGTTGGCACACCCTCCTTCATCCCCCTTCATCCCCCTTCACAACCCTTCATCATCCCTTTCCCCTTTCATCGTTTATACAACATCGAACCTAGACATCTCGTCGAGAATACTACTACCAGCCATTGTTTACCGTGAAAATTAATACGGTGAAGAGGTTCTACTACCCTCCTCCTCCTCCTCCTCCTCCTCTTCCTCCTCCTCCTAACCCCTTTTGCTATCCTCCTACCCCTTTTCTCTCTGCTCTTTCACTCGTGTCAATATTCATCCGAAATATAATTCAAAAAAAAAAAATCATCTGACTGATTGTGACTGATATTTTAATACACACGAAAATCATTCATGAAAGTATCAATTATTTATTTTTATTTTTATTAATTATTGTTTCGAACGATTATTAAGTTTATTAACAATTGAAACGATTATATTTATCAATTGAAATAATTTCAATTGAAAAATGAACATTTTAAATAATATTGTGAAATAATTGATTTGTAATATTAAAAGTGTGGTTCTTAATCGTTCCCACTCTCCTCCACTTGTGATTAATTTTAAATAAGGAAAAAATTAATTGATTTAACAATAAATCATTAAAAAAAAAAAAAAACAATTTAGAAAAACATTTCAATATAATGAAGTTAAATTTAATCTTTCGTAGTACGTTTAAATAATAAATACGAGTTCGAAGAACATCGAATCTTATCTAAATGACTTTTGTTTTTTTTTTTGTCTATCAACCCTCTTTCCAACAAATGTTTCATAATTTAGTTTACGTTATTTTCCATTGAGATTTTTAAATTCAATCAAATTAACATAATACATTCTAATGAATAAATAAAATAAAAAAAAAAAAAAACAAATAACAATAATAATTATAATAATAATAATAATTAAATATTATTTTGTATTATATTGTAAGGTTATGATTAGGTTATATATCTTAATACTAATTTTAATTATTATTAAGTAATTAATATAATTACAATAATATAATAAAAAATAAAACATAATTATTCTAATGAATAAATAAAATAAAAAGAACAAATTACAATAATAATTATAATAAAAATAAAAATAATAATGATTAAATATTATTGGATTGTAAGATTACGATTTGGTTATATCTTACTACTAATTTTAATTACTATTAAGTAATTAATATAATTACAATAATATAATAAAAAATAAAACAATTATTCTAATAAATAAATAAAATAAAAAGAACAAATAACAATAATAATAATTATAATAAAAATAAAAATAATAATGATTAAATATTATTGGATTGTAAGATTATGATTTGGTTATATCTTACTACTAATTTTAATTACTATTAAGTATTTAATATAATTACAATAATATAATAAAAAATAAAACATAATTATTCTAATAAATAAATAAAATAAAAAGAACAAATTACAATAATAATAATTCTAATAAAAATAATAATAATAATAATTAAATATTATTTTGTATTATATTGTAAGATGATGATTTGGTTATATCTTAATACTAATTTTAATTACTATTAAATAATTAGTAAAATTATAATAATATAACTATTCTAATAAATAAATAAAATAAAAGGAACAAATAATAATAATAATTCTAATAAAAATAATAATAATAACAATTAAATATTATTTTGTATTATAAGATGATAATTTGATTATATCATTTTAATGACTCTAAATTAATGGCTATAATTATAATACGACGAACAAATGTACAATTAAAAAAAAATGAAAAAAACAAAAAAATCAAAATTAAAAAAGAAAAGTATTTACAATCGTGTGTTATATATAATAAATATAAAAATACATCACCGTACATATACATATATGTACACATATTCTATACATATACACTCGTTGTTAAAGTATAACTCCTTTATACGTAACATATGCAAATTTAAATGTAACGAATATACGAGGTGGAAAAGAGGTAAAAAGGTGAAACTTAACGATGGCAAAATAAAAAGAAAAAAATAAAAAGAAAAAGAAAAAAGGATTAAAAATTATAAAGTCAAAAAGAAAAAGTAAATAAACTCAACTCACATTCCTAGCCTACCAATCTCAACCACCCATACACCAACACACATTCGTCTTGTTTAAAAAAGGATTAGTAGCATAAACAAAACTAAATTGCAACAGTCAGATGAAAGACAGATAATGTAGACAATGTTTTATATTAGAATAGAGTATGCACGTATACATATATGTGTATGTGTGTGTGTGTATGTATGTATGTTAATGTAAGTAAACGTTATTATCTTAAAGTGCACGTTGTTGAATGCATTGGCAAGGTTTCCTTTCATTTTTTATTTTGTTTGTTTGTTTGTTAATAAATATACTCACAAAACAAAAAAAAAACATGCATACGTTTACGTTATCCTATTTCTAAAAAGATTTTTATCTTTTTTTTTTTTTTTTATTCAACGTAGGATGCATTCACCATGTGCATTATGTTAGTTAATATTTTATTTATTACTAAGTTTTCTTAGTAGGTCAATGTAATTGATTAAATAATAGTAATAATAATAATAATAATAATAATAATAATAATAATAATAATAATAATTTTCATATTTTAATCAATTGCATTTAATTTAATTTAATGCCATTGTTATTAAGTTAATGTAATTAATTGCAAGTATTGGTTAAATTTAGAAAAGATTAGTATTATTAATCAATTGCATTTAATTTAATTTAATTAATTGCAAGTATTGGTCAAATTTAGAAAAGATTAGTATTATTAATCAATTGCATTTAATTTAATTTAATTAATTGCAAGTATTGGTTAAATTTAGAAAGGATTACTATTTTAATCAATTGCATTTAAAATGTAATTTTTATTAATTTAATTTAAGTAATTTTATAAATAAATCAATTGTAAAATTCGATGACCAATCAAATCATTGTCAAATTCAAATCCAATAATTTCTTCTTACTTTACTAAATGTTGCAAATAGTATATAAACAATTTCTAAATTAATTATTAATTAATTAACATTTTATTAGGATCAATATTGTGCATATTAGTAACGTATGACTAAATTGTGTGATATGAATAATGCATAAATGCAATATGGTTTATAAACCTATGCAATTCTTCACTAAACTATGTAAATAATAAATGTGTACTTGATGTATTATTTATCATAATATATGTATATACACACATGTATTGATTCTATCATAATCAAATGGTTAATCACACATATACACACAAACACATGACACGTTAATAATAAATTAATAACAACCTTGATCGTATGATTTTAATTATCTGTTTTACTTCATTAATAAATTATTGAATAATCAATAAATTAAATGAATATTACAAATAATGACATATGTTGTAATACATTTGATATCATTTCAATAATTATTATATATATATGTATATATCTAATTTTGTATATTGAAGCTAACAAGTTATTAAATTATTATATTCACATTAATCAAATTAGTAATATGTAAAACAAATTAATTGTTACAATAAAAAGGAATAAATTGTTATATTCATATTTACCATTTATTATACATAATGTAATTATAATTCAATATTACATTTAAAGTAATAAATATGTAAAAAAAAAACACATTAATTGTTTCTTTTATTTAATTATTACAATAAAATATGTTATTAATTGTTTTGTTTTATTTTTAACAAAAAAAATTAATTCAAATGTTACATATATAATTAAGATATCATCATATGTGTTTTTTTGTTAACATGAAAATGAATACAAATCAATATTGTTTTAACCCAAATTTCAATTTTAATTGAAATCCCCATTGTATTTATTTCAACGATTCATCGAATCCAATAATTTCGTCGAAATTATTGAAATGAACGTGTTTAACAACAATGTGTGTGTGTGTGTGTGTATGCCACAAACAACAACATAAAAAACAAAAGTAAAAATACATATAATATAATGTAATGTAATGTAATGTAATGTAATGTAATGTAAAATAAAAAATACAAGAAAAGAATGTTAACTGGGTATTCCTGAACTGATAATAAATGCAATAACATTTTATTTATTTTTTTTTACTTCTCATTGCAATAAATAAAGATTAAGTATAATACAAAGGTGATCTGATAAAAAGCTTGGAAATTTTCCATATGAAATTTATATATATATATTTTTTTTTTATAACTTTAATCTTTTATAACAAGATATTAAAAGATCAAATTATATGATTTAAAAGACAATAAATTTATCAAGTTTAAAAAAAAGAAATAAAATGTTAAATGCATCTGTATAGTAATAAACATACATACATTCATACATACATACACATACAATGAACACATGTGTAAATAATTATGTTAAATAATAAAATAAAATATAAGTAACAATACATATATAAATATCTCATAAAGATCGTTCACGAGTATTATCTGAAATATTGTGAAGTATTATTTAAATGTTAAATAGAAGTCCATTTAAAAACTAACCTAAAAAAAAAAAGAGAATAAATAAATAAATTGAAATTTAGATTTGAAAACGTTAATCTTTCATAGGAAGACATTAACAAATAAAAACTAATGATTTAAAACAAAATAAATAAAAGTGCACTTGTATATAGTAAACATACATACATACACATACAATGAACACATGTGTAAATAATTATGTTAAATAATAAAATAAAATATAAGTAACAACACATATATAAATATCTCATAAAGATCGTTCACGAGTATTATTTAAATGTTAAATAGAAGGCTGTTGAAAAAACTAACCTCAAAAAAAAAAAAAAGAGAATAAATAAATAAATAACTTAAATATAGAAAACTTGTTTTCTTTCCTACAGAAAAGCACCGTTGTTTTATTATTATTATTATAGTCATAGGTTATGGTTGAGTTTGGTAAAAGATAAAAATCAAAGAAAAAATATAAAAAGAATAAAGAAGAAAGTAAAGTACAGTTTGGAAAATTGGAAGAGAGGTTTTAAGAGATTAAGAAATTTCATTGGAGAGAAAGGATGAACACCACCACCACCACCACCACCACCATCACAGTACACACCACAGAGAGTCCATCCATATCCTTTCCCTACTTGACGCGCCCTTCGACTTTTCTTTCTTTCTTCTTTCCTTCTTTTCTTTCACAATACTAAAGCAAGAAAGAAATAAAAATGAAACAGGTAGAAAAGATAAAGAAAGAAAGAAAGAAAATTCAGTGACTATACTTCCTATTTTATTTATCCAGTGTTTTATTTAGTTCCTTCCAACGATTAGTAGTCTCTTTTACGAAGTAAGAAAAATAGGAAAAGGATACCAATAAAATTTCCTTTTAAGGATATACACACACACATATATATATATACGTACGGGCGTGTGAAAAAAGGAGTAGAAAATAGAAGGAAAATATAAGCGGAGGAAGAAAGCTATATATATATATATATATATATATAATATGTATGCATGTATATATATAAAATATCTATATATATACATATATATATATGTGCATGTTCGTGACAGAGAAAGAAAGAAAGAGAGAGAGAGAGAAAAAGATGGACGAGGAGAGCCGACGCCGGCTTTCGACGGGACACGCCAGAGTTCGTCGTCCGCACCACTACACGCAAACACATATACACACTAACCACTTATAATACATACACACATGAACTATATATATACATATATATAACTCTCGAGTAAGAAAGAGAAAGAGAGATGCGCGTCGAATGAGGTAGCTTGAAAGTATTGTAAATGTAAATGTATGTGCATGTTCTTGTTCATGTGTATAATATGTATGTGTATTTCTTGATGCATATTAGTGTTAGTTCACCGTACCTCACAAATGGCGCGATTCACATTGTACGTGTGCATTTATTAGTATATGTGTAGGGAAGTGTACAAGGTGGCGCGCGTGTGCTCTCCAGCGCACGACGGACCACACAATCACGAAACGCGAACACGAACGAGAGTAAGAGAGAAAGAAAAAAGAGAGAGAGAGAGAGAGAAGACGATTAACCTACGTCAGAGAAACGGTGCGCGAAACACCGAACCCTTCCTACACACTTATCACGTATACATATACACATACACGCGCACACACACAGTATATGCACATATCTCGCACGAGCGCGAGTCGAGGCCTTTCTTCATCTTATATTTTCTTTTTTCTTTTTTTTTTTCTTTTCTTTTTCTCGTAAACGTTTCTTCTTCTTCTTCTTTCGCTTTTTCTTTTTTTAATGTGTAGCACTTTGATTTTCATCCCCCCCCTCCCACTGAGAGAAATAAAATCGGTAAAATAGCTTCGCGTGTATTTTCGTTACAATTGGAATTGACTTTCCTTTCTTTGAAAAAGAGAACGTGGCGACCAATAAGCACGCACGGATATTGGGAACACACATTTTTCCTGATATTTTATCAGCTTTTTATAATATATTTCATCACTAAATAAATGTTTATATTTTTATAAATATTTAATTTGATATCGTAAAATAAAACTCACCTGAATCGCCATACACATTGAATATAAAAGATACGGTGATGCGTTCGTTAGCGAAAACGCGACTCCGTAACGATGACAGGGAATGATTTCACTATAACACACTGGTATACGTCCGCACGCCACGAAAGCCTTTGGACAACTGACGGAAATGGCGGAAGTGCGCGCGTTTGACTCCCTGCCTACTTTGCTTTGATGCTATTGGTCGGCGCACCCTATACCGCGAAATTTAAACTCCATTTCATTTTATTTTATTTTCTCTTTGTTCTTTTTCTTCCTTTTCTTGAATTCTTTTGCACGTATCATGATATATCATTTTTTTTGTTTTTTTTTTTTCGTTATTATTTTAACTTTATTTTATGGACATTAATTTTTTTTGTCTTCTTTCAAATATTATTCAATTGAAACGTTTTTCCTCGCTCGTGAATTTAATTAACGTAATGTGTCGCTTTCTCGATCGATTTTTATAATCGTAGGTCAGAGAGTTAGTGGGGAAAAAAAAAAAAAAAAAATGGAATTCGCGGAAAAACTCCTACTCGTTACTTATTATAGACATTTTTTATTCTCTTGACCGATATAAAATTAAACAGATAAACGAGACGTTTAATTATTCGCATGGTTTAGAATATCGTTGTTTTTTTTTTATCTTTTTCTTTTTTTACAAAACAATTTGTAGAATTTTCTTCATTAAATTTCATTCATATTTATAATGAACGTTCATTTTATTCATTAAATCGTCTATTTTTGGAATATCCAAAATGAAATGTTACCAATTCAACTTATCATTGATTTGCATCAAAATTCTAAACACACCATGTAACACACGTTTCTCTTAGTCATACCATATTGTA
>NW_015149041.1:522217-535143 GCF_001465965.1 Polistes dominula | reverse complement strand
TCATTGAAATCCAGCATCAATTGTTTTTTTTTTTTTTTTTTTTTTTTTTTTTAAACGTTCTCAATCACAATTGAAATTTCTTCTTTAGTTATAATATTTTCCCTCCTTTTTTTTCTTTGTCCTCCTATACATATGCATAGATATTATTTATTTATCCTTCATTTTTCTTTACTATTCCATTTTTGTTACTTTTTGTTTGTTTTTTGTTTTTTTTTTTATTTATCTTTTATTATTATTATTATTATTATTTTGTCTTATTATTCTTCTTTATTTCTTTTCAACTTTACACCCACTGCAATTTTAAGGCATACTTTCCAGTAACGTGATTACAATCATAAAGGGGATGATGCATTATTTCATTTAACTTTCTCATACGAAACGTACATAATCTTGTTTTTTTTTTTTTATAACATTATTCAAAAGTATCAGCATGTACATGCATCCTTTGTTTATTCATTTATTTCATGATTTTTCTTTAACGATCTGTAATCTCGTTCATTAATTGATTATTTGTTTGCTCCCGCTCTGAGAAGTTTCTAGAAAATTCATCTAACACGTTTTGCAAAATTTATTTATTATTATTATTATTATTTAATACATCCCTAAAACATGATATTTTCTAATGAACAAATCAAAACGTGTTGTTCTTACACATATGTATATGTGTATGTGTCTGTGTGTGTGTGTGCATACTTTTGCACAATCAAACAAAAATCAAATTTCAATATTAACTAGTACTTTTTTTCCACCTCTCTCTCTCTCTCTCTCTTTCTTTTAATTTTAATTCTTTAACATTTAATAAGTTTAATTTTATATGTGTGTATATATATATATATATATATATATATATCTATCTATCTATATTATTATGTGACACATACACAAATATAAATATATTCTTTTATATGTGTATATCTATCTATATATATATATATATACGCTTACATATAAACGTATATAATAATTATACTTATATTTATGTACGTGAACATTTAAATATTCGATTATTTTCAAGAAACTTCTCGTAACACCACGCATGTATTGCTTTTCACGAATTTGACATATTTTCTGCACACCATTATTTTCTTTCAGTACCAATTCAAATTATATATATATATATATATATACATATGTATATTGTTCTGCTTACATTTATGGTCCCTACAAAAAATACATTACATCTATAAGCAGTTTATATTATATCATGGTAATAACCATACATATACATACATATAATGTATATACACTAATATATGTATATACATATATATATATGCATGATTTTAACATACATATTATATACATATATATTTATATATATATATACATTATGTATATAACGTAATAACATTTTATTTATATATCAATTTTAATTACTATAATTAATCCTATCTAATACTTGATCGTTTTATTTATTTATTTATTTATTCTTCTTCTTCTTCTTCTTCTTTATTTAATAGTAGTACGCGCTTGAGGGGTGGTAGTAGGGTGGTGGGGGGGGGGGTAGGGGAGGAATGTTACGTACATACTACAATCTTGTGTGATGACAAGAAAATTCAAGACTAAAAATCATACTTGATATAGTAATGAAATATATAACAATATAATAGCGATAAGAGTAATCGTAATAGTAGTAGTAATAGTAGTAGTAGTAGTAGTAGTAGTAGTACTAATTTTAGCGAGTAGTATCGGTATTAATAATTATCGCAGTTATTCTGTCGATATTCAAGGTTTGTATATTGACGTTAACAGGAGATTCATTAAAAGACAATTATTCAATTAATATGATCAACATAATAATGCTTGATTCATCATGTGATAAGAGAGAACACAAAGTAACTTCATCTTCAAGGTAAATAACAAAGTGAATGATTATTAAAAAAAAAAAAAAGACAAAAGAAAATCATTCAAAAATATAATTCTTCTAAAATTACTTAAGTAACATAAGAGTTTATTATATTTATTTATATATATATATATATATATATATATATAGTCATCGTGCAACTATGTTCGATGTTTCTTCAATCTGTCAGTAATTGAAGAAATGTAAGAAACATCGAATTAACACGATATAACCGAGCTTGTAAAAATTCTTGCAGCATTGCTCGGTTTTGTTTATTTTTTTTATTTATATTTTGTTAAATCTCTCTTTTCACTTTTTTCTAACTATTATGTACAATTGCAAGTTATGTTTTAAACGGACAACAGTTGTTTTCATTTCTTCTCCGTTTTATTACATCTTCAACGAACTCATCTGAGTTTGATCTGTTCATTTAATTTAATTTCATTTAATTAATTTTATTTTTATAATGTAATTATATGTACTTAGTTGTTTTATTCTTTCTTTGTTGTTGTTGTTGTTGTTATATCCTTTTATCTTTCATCTTCGTTTTTATTTATTTATTTATTTATTTTTTTTTGTTCTTTTTCTATTCACAGCACTTTTTTGTTACGATCTACGAGCGTTCACCAAAGTCTACCGTTCGAAAGAGATTTTATATATCACAAAGTTATATTAGGTATATATATATATATATACATATATATGTGCCCATAATTATGAAAGTGGTCTAAGTCATATATCTCTTGTTTCGAGATATTTACAGATTTATACTTGAACACTATATCAATTCTATATAATATTGAAATTACAAACATTATCTAACAATTCATTTTTTCATAATCTCAAAACTCATCGTTTTCAAATTACATTGAATTTATTTAATTTATAATAATGTAGTGTGTACTAACTGATAAACTCATTTTTTATTAACTTTTACTTAAACCACTTTCATAATTATACGCACATATATATATAAATATATATATGTGTATCGCAATAATGTAGTCATTGAAGAGATCATCGCTGTTCTCGAAAAAAAAAAAGAAATTGATTCAAACGGTCGACTTTGAGGAATCTTTTGAATGAATTTTGTTCACTTGTTTATTTATATTTTTTTTTTCCTCATTTTTGTTTTTTGTTTTTTCTTTTTTTTTTTTTTCTTCTTTTTTGTTTATTACATCAAACGTGAAAATTGCCTCTAAAATATAGTAGCGTGTATAACTACACTTTGAAAAATTGACAGTGACGGACCAAACAGCAAAAAGTGTGATGGATACCGTGAGTGAAATACAACGTGAAAAACGCGAAAGTAAGTATTTGTATAATTAAGTATGTATTAAGTTGCACAATGTTTACATTTGCGGCATCGCAGAGGGATTTGTTTGTTTGTTTGTTTTGTTCTGAATTTGTTGAGTACCATCAAGAAAGAGAGAGAGAGAGAGATAGATAGAGAGAGAGGCTAACACGTTTCTTTATTTATTAGTAGCACGTTAAAATCATTTTTCTTTTAATTATTTCTTCTTTATCAACATTGTGAGAAACGTATATATATTTATATATATATATGTATGTACTTGAATATTTTTTTTTTCTTTAAATGAATCAAAATGATTGTGAAAATATTTCAAATATATCAAAAATGAAAATCAAATCTTCGAATACTTTCTTCGTAAGCTAAGGCAAAATTTTGTTCTTTTTTCCTGGCTTCGATATTACACATAATATATTTATTATTTATTTATTTATTTATTTATTTTTTTTTATTTATAACTCGTTTCCCCATTGTTTGGTTATATTCAGAATAAAAATTAAAAGTGCCCTTACTCCCTATAGAATTTCATTCCTGAGTGAGTTTAATATAGTTTCTTTGTTTTTTTTTTGTTTTTGTTCTTTCTTCATCTTCTTCTTCATTTTCTTCTTCTTCTTCTTCTTCTTCTTATTCTTTTTGTTTATCTTCATTATCATCATCATTATTATTATTATTATTATTATTATTTTTTTGTATCATTTTATACATCGAAATTGATTCGAGAGGCTTTCAGGTACAAAACTAGTAGCATTCCTCATGACGAGCAAGCTAATTGCATCGAAGCCAAAAAAAACAACTTAATTATATCAGAGACAATTGAAGGTCCCATAACGATTGATATTTGAAATTTGATTGAGAATTGAAATAATCGTCGTTCGTAGAACTGATAATTAGATTCTCGTTGATTGGAAGTAGTCATTTTTTTTATATTTATATTAAAATACTGTGTCGATAAAAATTCATGTGTCAGGTAATAATGACAGAATGGACTTGATATAAAGTTAACAAAAATTGAACAAATCTATTCCATCATTTATCTAATATTGCAATTGTTCATTAATAAATGATGAAATAAATTTTGTCAATTGTTTTTATTCTTCTTCTTCTTCTCCACTTTTTACTCATCAGTAGTCCATTTTTATGATTATCGATACAAGTATCATTAAAAGAACAAAAAAATAAGATCGTTTTTCCATGAAAGCCCATTTTTTTCTTTTTTTTTCTTTTTTTTTTCTATTTTCCACAAAATGATATTTTGACTCTCTTTGATAGATTCATTTAAAAATACAATTTAATTAAAAAAAAAAAAAAACAAAAAAAAAAGCCGAACAAATGAATAATCGTCGGAGATCATCACGTGCCGCTCTTTTCAAAGCATGTTTTTGAATTATAATCGTGTGTGTGTGTGTATATAATATAATTATAATATATCTATGAATAAACAGGGGGGGGGATAAGATAAACCTCTAACTATACACCATTCACAATTACTTTTTTTTTGTCCTATTGATTTTTAACTATATATATATGTATATGTATATGTATGTATGTGTGTGTGTGTGTGGATTTTTCTCTTCTATCATTTTTCTTTTTTTTTGTTTGTTTGTTTGTTTCTTCTTAACTATTTCTAAATTGACTACTTTTTTTGTGAGAAAGCCTAAATCTAGTTATAAAATAAATCTCAGCTCTTGATCTGCGAATAATATAATGTTTATATATATATATATATATCATTAGTTTCGTTAACTTAATTAGTTTATATTTAACTTTAAGTTTGTCTAGTCTTGTATTTCTTAAGGCAGGATTTTTATATTTACAATTGTCGTCTTAGTATTGGCCTTCTTCTTCTTCCTTCTTCTTTTTTCTTTCTTCTTCCTTCTTCTTCTTCATCATTTTTTAGTTTTGTTCTATTTCTTCCTTCTGTTTGTTTTTATATTTTAATATAGTCGCAATCAAGGACTTGTTTCTTGAAACACATATAACCAAAGACCGATGATATTTCTTCATCGTGTACATAAAAATCTTCTTAAGCCTCAATCTTGTGCTACCACCATTTTAAAATGTATCATTTACAGTAAAAATTGTATAGATTTAGCCATACAATAACGATCATTAGTTTTCAAGTACTTTAGTACTCTTTTTAAATGAGCCCTTTACACAACCTATCATTAAATCTCTATTTACATATCGCAATGCCATAAAAATGTACACTTACTGATATCATTTTGTTGTTGTTGTTGTAATATCTAAATCCATTTTAATGAAATTTGTGACAAATTATTTACGGAAGATAAATCGCCATTTTGCATTCTTTCTGTTTTGCTTCAAATACAAGAGTTTGTTTTAATAACTAACTATATGTGCATTTATTATGTAAATTATATGAATATATAGAAAACTAATCCAATGTATGTATATATATATATGACATATTTCTATCGAGAGCACGTTAATGGAAAAAATATTGACTGTGTTAGTTAAGTTTCGTTCTATCCCGTTAATATATATATATATATGTATGTATGTATATAATAATAATAATCATTTTCATCGAAACATATTATTTATGAGAGGAGCACCGCAAGTATACATTGACCAATAATAATTATACAGTGCTTACAGTCGTATTTAATACATAATATTGATTCTATGACTGTTTTTTTTTTTTTTTTTTAAGGTTAGTGCACATCTTTTTTTTGCTTTTTTGTTTTCTCATCAACAATGAAATAGATAATTATATATTATTTACAATGAATTATCTATAATAATTTGTCACAAATTTACATATCACCAATTCGATTGATTTATATATATATATATATATATAATAATAATTCCTAATTCGAAATAAACATTAAACATTCTGATCGCGACTATCTGATTTACCCATTGTCACGGGCTTTATATTAACTTCATGCTCGTGCATTGCAAATGGTGGTGGTGGTGGTAATGGTGGTGGTATTATTACTGTTTGCCTCGTATCCGGTACATCAACGTCCATCATATTTTTCGTCATACGATTTGTCGTTTCAGTAGAGTCTTGATTAGAAGATTCTGTTTCCTCGAGATTCGTCGATTTTGTAGGCTCCGTAGGTGAAGAAATAGAAGATGGCGTCAATCCTTCCGAACTTGGTGAATTCACATCCCCGTCCCCTAAATTATGTTGATGAGGTTTTTCCTCAAATACTATAATAAGCAATTATGATATACGTTTTATATACATGCTTGTATATATGTATTTGTGCCACAGCTTATGACAGTTATCAATTATACTGTTTGTTGTCATAATTATTGGCACAATTACATACAACTTTATTGTTAGAATTTGATATTATTAAAATACATTTGTTAAACTTACATTTATCAAGACTAATAATTGATCCTACAAATTCATTGACAGTAAAGGATGGAGCCTGTTCCTCCATTTGTCTTCTCCTCCTTACAAGCCACCAATCAACCAAAAACAATGCTAGTGCCAAGATTTTAATGCCAGCGCAAAGACCAACATACCTACATTGAAAATTTGATTAAGTTAACACACTTTCAATAAAAGATTAAAATATAATTGTGAAAGAATATATTCTTTTACCTATATCTAAATTGTTCGATATCGTATAAGAGACATCGGCCACCTTTTTCACCACAAGTACTCTTCCATAATAAACATGTTGAATCTATTAAATTACCAAAAAGAATAGGCGCTGGTATATAACCGAACAGTCTGAAGATTACGAATTGCATACCAAGTGCAAAAGATCTTTCTTCCTCTGATACAGATCTATATTGTAAATAAATAATTCAGATTAAGAATTCAGAATGATATTGAGGTTATAGGATAATGTATTATCTTACCTTAAAACTATCATCAACAAAGGCATTTGAGTTACAGCGACGATAAACGTCATGAAAAATAGAAGAATTAAAAATGGGAATATTGTTCTGCAGGGTGAAGTACATGGGCCAGCAGTTGCTACTGGTACTACGGTTACTTCAGCAAATTCTGGTGCTGCTGGTGGCAGCATAGTTAAATTACCATGTATACCTGAACAAAAAATACATTTCATTTTAATATAAATAAATCATAAAAATTTTCACTATGAATTAATATTATTTATTTGTATACATCAACAACTTACATGCACAATTCGTAAAGTTAGACTTCGAACTGAAGGCTGTACATCCAGCGTGACAAGGACTGAAGTACGTCAGGCCGTTATTTCCGCAGACCGGCTCAACGTCGGTCATTCGACATTCACAACCGAAGTTGCATGCGGCAGTGAGATTTACTTGAAAAGGTTCTGGACCTTTAGTGCTGCTGTTAAAGTACGGTATAGTGGTCCCGGCCATTTTAACGTTGTCACAACCCAAGAAAAATAGTAGACCATAACAAACTAAACATATTATGTTAGAGACAAGAACAAATTGAACTGCCCCCTTTGGTCTTAGTTCCAATCGCTTGAGTAAACATCCACCGAAGAAGATACCAATGCAAGCACCCGGTATAGCAATAGAACCGGTAAATATGCTCGCTTGACTTTTACCCAGGCTAAATTGCGTCTCAAGATATTTTGGTAGAAAGACGACAAAGCCCGAGACGATTACTAGTTCCATACAAGCACCCAAACAGGTCACCACGTATACTGGATTGCAAACGAGTCTCCACATGCTACGTGGAATATCTATGAAAAATAATGGATTCAAAATCCAATTGACAATATAACATCTCTTACAAACACATTATCTTTATAAAGAATCGTAATAATCATTTTACCTTTCACATCTTTACCATATCCAGTATCATCCAATTTCTCCTTCTTAGGTTCCTTGGATTGTTCTTTCTCCTTCTGAGAAGTAGGCTTGTTTTTTTCAATAATCCTTATTTTCTCCTTCTCGTGTTGCAGTGTTTTAGGAAAACTGAAGAACGGTATTGCAACCATTATCAGTAATAAACCACAGAGTAAGAATCCTCCCCACCACATACCGACCCATCGATGATCACCAGGATCTAAATATAATTTAACAAATTAATTTCATTCAAATAAACTAATAACAATTTAACCTACCGATACTAATAATTGTCCCAGAGAAAGAGTCCATGTGGAATGACAAGAGATATGCTCCAAGAAGAAACCCTAAGACTGGTCCAAATGCGGCCATACTGTACATACAACTAAAAAAAAAAAAAAAAATGAAAACATGTAACCTAACCTATTTTTCTTCATTAATATTAGCTGATACAAATTGAATACTTACCGATGTATAAAGAAGCACTCTCAGGTCTCACATGATCATCTATATAAGTAGTACCAAGTGTAAATAGAGGAGAACCACCGCAACCCAACAATAATTGAGCAAGCAAAAAGAGCGTAACAGGACCAGCATTAGATGGAGATCCTTGTATACAATTATCTCCTCTCAAATTGTTATGCGGTGATGATAAACCTGATGACAATCGTCCTGTTCAAAATATTCAAATAAAAATTCATTTGAATAACCTATCAATTTAAAAATCCTGTTGTTGTTGTTGTTGTTGTTGAGTACTACTTACCGAGTCCCATGTCTTGTTCACGTAAGGATATGCCACGACAAATATTATCCGAGCTGGAATTGTTCGAATTTGTCGTTAAATTAGGCTCGGCGGTAAAATGTGGTACCATAAAGATCATCGATCCCAATCCCATGATAACAGCACCTTTATTTTCAAATTTGTTATAATTATATTGATGATAATGGACATAACATCATAGTAGTATGGTCTCGTTATTGTTAAACCACTTACCAATTGCTATCCAAACAGGAATATGTCTGCGGCTACCGAGATAGCTCACAAATATGACGGTAATGACGTTGCCTATTTCGTATGAACTGGCTATGAGCCCCGAAAGGCTGGACGGGATTTCAAACCTTTTTTCAATAGTTGTAATCACAGAATTGATATAACCAGAACTAAGAGCTTGTTGCAGTGTTACGAGGAATGAAAGGAGGAACACGAACACCTGTATAATTGAAAAAAGAAAAACAAAAGAATGTTTTTGAATAAAGTATATATTCAATTTTTAATGTCGTATATTTAGCTCGTCTAATTCGTCGGAACAAGTGAGTAATATAACAAGATTTTAATCTCCTAAGAGATAAAGAAGTTGATGATGATGATGATGATTCATGACTACTTGAAACATCCACGTAGAGACGAATTAACGAGCAGCAACAGAAGTAACAGCAGCAGCAGTAGCAGCAGTTTGTTACTTAAAATAAGTCACGTTGAACTAATGGTGTTTACTTTCTGTTTATTATTATGATGATTACAAACCTTTATCCCGGCAAATTTTTGAATGAAGGCGGGCCTACAGCTGAGAATTCCACAGTCCTTTAAATCTGGATTGAACGGTGGAGTTTGGGCCCTTTCTTTTTCGGTCCTGTAAATAAAATAAATAAATAGAAACAGTTCAAACTATTAGGTTGGCAACTAAGTTATTGGTAATTTAAACCCTTACAGTGTTATGGACGCATATACGTGTTTGTTAATATTAATGTAAAATAATGTAATGTTTATATTAATTAATTAAATTATATTTAGAAAGAAAAACATTAATTATTAAATATATAATTTATTATTAATAAATTATTCCGTTTCTACAAAACATTTTAGTTAAAAGTATTCAGAAGTTTTAACCCTCGAAGGATTAAAAAGCCATCTATTGACAAAATCCGTAATCATTTACTTCCTAACCTAATATATAACACTTTAACATGTATATATTTATTATTTTTGTTACCTGTCCACCATGGAAGCACTGGGATTCCTGCTGTGACATTTGATAATGAAGTCTCTGAAAAAAAATAAATAAATAACAAAAGTTAGATCAAATCATAATCCGTGCAATAATATTAAAAGTTTATGTTTAAAAAATATAGCAAAATATTGTATGTGGTATAGTATAGTATGATACATCAAATAGAAAATGTATATTATGCATAGAATATACACAAAAGTTTACGTTCAAAAAATATAGCAAAATAACATATGAAATATAGCAATGTATCATATAGTGTATAAAGTATAGCAAAATATCATATATGGTATAGTATGATAAATCAAATAGAAAATGTATATTATGCATAGAATATACATAAAAGTTTGCACTTAAAAAATATAGCAAAATAACATATGAAATATAGCAATGTATCATATAGTGTCTAAAGTATAGCAAAATATCATATATGGTATAGTATGATACATCAAATACAGAATGTATATTATGCATAAAATATACACAAAAGTTTACATTTAAAAAATATAGCCAAATATCATATAGTGTCTAAAGTATAGCAAAATATCATATATGGTATAGTATGATACATCAAATACAAAATCTATATTATCCATAGAATACACACATACATACACATATACATATATATATATTCATAAAGTTCGTACGTCATATCATAAAAGCAATGACGTTAAAATTCTTAAAAAGATGGCGGGTGGGGATGTAAGGGGGTGGATAAATGATCACGTTTAACGATGATACGGATTCGTATCCAGAAAAAAAAAAATAAAATAAAAAGAAATAAAGAAGAAGAAAAGGAAAGACGTTGGAAGACGATTCTTTTGGAGGACAACGGAACTATACCATTAACCTGATTTCTAACTATAATACGATAGGTCTTTCACGATGATATGAAATAAGGGATGAAGTGGGGGGTGAGGATGAGGGTGAGATTGGTGAAAGTATTTTGAAACAATTAAACAACAAGAAGAAGAACAATCATCAAGAAAATATTCTTTGCAAATCCTATTCCACGCACGAATTATATACATGTATATATATATACACACACATATACGAATAAAAAGACAGGATAGAATATGTGTCAGGGTCGTGGAATCGTTTTACTCGAGAGCAACAACAACATACAAACGTAATAATATTGCTGTTCGTAATAGCATTGCTTTGCTGGTTTATAATATTGCTCGTTATAGTTACTACTACTATTACTACTATTACTACTATTACACACTCATGTTTTATACAATTCATCCTTTCTTTCTTTAACTTTCTACGATCCGGAAAGTCTTAAACGTTTAAGTTGCGATTCCGTCTCGTGCTAAGCTTTCGTAACACTTTCGCAATCTTTTAGCAATCAGGGAAAGACTTCGATGAACAAATGCGTCATCGTTGGTAGTCACAGTCATAGTTTCTTTTATTTTTTTTTATTTTCTATCTTTAAGACTTCCCTCTACACCCCTGACTATCAATCATCCTTCAAAAACAGCAAGAGAAGAACTTTCTCATTTTTCTCATCTATGAGTGTTGTTGTTGTTTTGATTTATTTTTTCCTGTTACTCTCACCCTTCTTCCACCCCCATTCTTATAACATTAGAAATCAACCCCTATTCTGATAAAATTAGAAATCAACCCCATTCTTATAAAATTCCGGAAAAAAGAATATTTTCAACACATTAGGTCATTAAATATGAAATGTCTGATTTTGAGATGAAAATAATCCGATTTTTAGTTGTAAAATGACGTTCAAATGAAGTATTCTTTTCCTTTTGTTTTTTTTTGGAATCAATTTCTCATTAATTTGCTGACTGTTTTTTTTTTTTTCAATCTTTTTCCTTGTTCTTATTGTTTATCCTTATAAGAACTTTAGAATTATGTGATGGTATATTTAATGTCAATTATAAAACGTTAATCACGGTATTATTACACATGCTGAGCATACTTTGTTTTGTAGTCGTATACAATTTCGAATGAATTCTGACGGCAATGATATATATATATATATATGAATGTATGTTAGTATATGTACAAACATATGTGTGTGTGTGTGTATGCACAATCAACATTGGTGGTTTTATTCGAGTTGTGTTTGCGTAACGATCTTCTCTCGTGTAAGTATTTACGCGAACAAAAATGAAAATGAAAAATTGCAATAAAAATGAAACACTCTCGTGTATACATATGTGTGTGTGTGTATATAATGTGTATATGTCAGTTATATATTACACAGATGGTGTGTAATGTGTATTAGTATTGTTGACGAAACTGTCATTTTATTACGAATACGTGATCGAATGTAATGAAATTTCTTTTTTTATGTGCTAAATATGACAATATTTAATTTATCGATGAATCATACGTAAAAAAGGGGAAAAAGGAATTTGTATAATTGATAAAAAAAAAAAATTAATCGTTGTATTAATTAATTAAACAACACATTAGTGACACATAACAGTAGAATAAACGAATTTAATAATAATAATAATAATAATAATAATAATAATAATAATAATAATAATAATAATAATAATTTGTAGTGCATTATATTTAAATGATATTTAAGGATGTATAAAAAAAAATTGTATATGCATTGATTAAAGTAATAATATTTGTTGAAAATCGTCACAAATTATGTCGTAGATATAAATATAATTAAATAAATGAAATATAATTTATTTATGATATTATTTTAATTGCGAATAATTTTGCATGCCAAATTTGTTATCGATATTAACATTGTATTACGAATAAGCAAGAAATAATATGACTTCTATTTATTTATTTATAATTTTAATGTAATTTAAAAAAAATTTATTAAATATATAAATAAAAATATAATTTATATAAATGAAATTTCAAATGTTATAATTTAATATAATATAATTTAAAAATAATATAATATTTAATAAATATATTTTAATAAATATAATTACGTTATAAATGAAATATAAATAATTAAGTAAATATAATTTATTTATTA
>NW_015149041.1:485510-496686 GCF_001465965.1 Polistes dominula | reverse complement strand
AATAAATACAAAATATATTAAAATAAAATAAAATAAAATAAAATAAATACAAAATAATAAAATAAAATAAAAATACAAAATAAATACAAAATAAAATAAAAATACAAAATAAATACAAAATAAAATAAAAATACAAAATAAATACAAAATAAATACAAAATAAAATAAAATAAATACAAAATAACAAAATAAATATAAATTTCTATTTTTTTATTTATTAATATAATATTTCTATATAAACAAATATATTGAACCAATCATTGGGCACTCAAAGTCATTTAAATTAGAAAAAAAAAAAAATTGTTATACAATTTCTATTTTATAAACTTCACATACTTATTACACATACCTGACACACATATATATATATATATATATATTTATATGTATACCACCTTTACACATGTATATGTAAAATTATTCTAGCGTGAAAAGAAGATCATCCACTCATCGAGAAAATGTTCTTTTATGAAAGACCCTACTAAACCACCCACGCACGTTTTCTGAGACGAGGACGAAGACATCGAGGACGAGGTTTTTACTACACATACTTACTTACTTACACATGTATACATATAAGTTAAGTCTCTCATGTAGAGTAGAAATCGTCTCGTGTTATATGAAATCACGTGGGAGGCCCTTCTTCTAACTCTCTCTCTCCATCCTACCAACCCTCTCTCTCTCCTTCTCTTTTCAAACCAACACACATTTCCAACAAAACTACAAACTTAGCTCGGACGAATTATTTTTAAAAATGAAGGACACCAATGCTGAGCTATTTCTCTTTTCAAATTCTTCCTTTTTTTTTTTTTACTTTTTTTCAAGAAAAGGTGGAATCAATGTTTTTACTACGACAATTTTAACCAACACAACCAACACAATCAACACAACATTGTGTTTGATTGATAAAACTCAAACATAGTTATCTTCAAAAATAAATACATGAACACATTCTTATGATGTGTGTATGTCTCTCTGTGTGTGTTGTTTTTACTACGACAATTTTAATCAACACAATCAACACAACATTGTATTTGATTTATAAAACTCACACATAGTTGTCTTGAAAAAAAGAAAAAAAGAAAAATACACGAACACATTCTTATGATGTGTGTATGTGTGTGTGTGTGTATATATTATGTGTATAAGAATATAAATTAAATTAAACGTTACGTTGATAATGAAATTTTTAAATTAATCCCGTAAGAATATGTTGACCTTGAACTAGCACGAAAAGGTTACGTAAGATCTACGAAAGAAAGTAATGAAGAAAATGAAAACGAAAAGGGAAATAAAATAAGAAGAAAAAAAAAAAAAAAAAGAGGAAATCAAAGGTGGTCAGCCGGATGGAATTTCTCCGATGTCGATTCGATAATCGATCGACCTTAGCCTCGTTCGTTTCATCCAATGGAATGGGGAAATCGACGATTATGGAACACTTGTACTTTCTCCGAGTATACGCCAACCTCATATATATACTATGTCCACATATGTTTGTTTCAACGACGCACACGCACCTGCATATTCATTATATATATATATATATATATAGGATTATATGTGAGATAATATATCGATAATATATCGATGATTAGAAGATTTGAAATTTTGTAAATTTAATTTGTAAACCAAAAAAGAGACACAATGTATTAGATAATAATTGATAAAATAATAAATAAAATATATATATATATATATATATATATATATATATTTAAATAATATTGCAAAAAATGACAAATTGTCTATGAACCCTTATGATTCGAAATTGTTAAAATTTAATTTGTGCTAAAGAAAAGTCAAAATATTAAATAATAATTAACGAAAATAAAATATATATTTAAATAATATTGCATAAGATAATAAATTTTCTATGATTCTATAAGATTCGAAATTTTTAAAATTTAATTTGTGCTAAAGAAAGGATAGAATATTAAATAATAATAATTAAAATAAAAAACAAAATAAAATAAAATAAAATAAAAAATAAAATAAAATAAATTATATTACAATAATATTGCATAAAATAATAAATTTTCTACAATTCTACGATTTGAAATTTTTAAATTTAATTTGCTAAAGAAAGGATAGAATATTAAATAATAATAATTAAAATAAAAAACAAAATAAAATAAAAAAAAATAAAAAAAAAAATAAAATAAATTATATTAAAATAATATTGCAAAAAATAACAAACTGTCTATGAACCTATGATTCGAAATTTCTTAAATTTAATTTGTGCTAAAGAAAAGTCAAAATATTAAATAATAATTAATAAAATAAAATAGAATAAAATATATTTCAATAATATTGCATAAAATAATAAATTTTCTATAATTCTACGACTCTAAATTTTTAAATTTAATTTGCTAAAGAAAAACCAAAATATTATAAATAATAATTAATAAAATAAAATATACTTAAATAATATTCTGCATAAGATTATATATTTTTATGATTCCAAAATTTATAATTGTTAAATTTAATCTCCTAACCAAGAGACAAAATATTAAATAATAATATGATAAGAGCTAATAAAAAATACCGAGAGATGACCCCAAAAATTTGTGAAATCTTCGAATCACTGTAAAACCAAGAGACAAAATATTACTTAATAATTGATAAGATAAAAAAAAATTAAAATAAAATATATTAGATAATATTACTACATCAATGATTCGAATATTCAATAAGAAAAAAAAAAAAAAATAAGAAAAAAATATTAGATGATACTTTATATCAAAAAAGGTTTCTCTTTCAAACAAAATTGAGAAACGAAATGACTAATATTATAGAAAAAAAAAAAAAACAAAAACAAAATGATTAATTTCATATTTTTCACATTCGTTATACTTTTTATGATGAAACACGAATAATGACAACAAGTGAGTCAAAGTGACAAGATGATCTAGTTAAGATTATCTCAAAGGCTAATCATAAATAATTAAAGAAAATGAGGTTAAGATATTAAGAGGTTCTTTCTACATTCAATATACACATATGCCTCTCCCATTACTATATCTCTCCTCTATTATGTAATATAAATATATATATACACCTATACACATATGTTATCTTTCTTCATATATGATTACAAGATATACAAAAAAAAAAAAAAATGAGAGAAAGAAAGATAATATATTATATTTTATCAACTAACAACACGTTGACACCGGCGCCGATTTTCAGTGCCTGCCCTGTGGGGCGGCACTCGAATCTAAGATGCGTTTAATCTGGCGGCGCGTGATTTTTGCTTGTTCAAACTTGAACCAAGGTGGACCACCGGTGGTACGCGCCGCCCGATGAGACAGTCAAGCGCGGGCCACCGGTGGTACAAGCCACCCGATGAGACAGTCTAATGCGGGCCACCGGTGGTACAAGCCGCCCGATGAGATAGTCTAGCGCGGGCCACCGGTGGTACAAGCCGCCCGATGAGACAGTCAAGCGCGGGCCACCGGTGGTACGCGCCGGCGTGAACATGATATATATATATTGGGCTGGCAATTAAGTAATTGCTGATTTTAAAAAGACCACTACTCATTGATAAAATCCTCAACTATTTATTTACCAACCCAATTATATTAATAACGATCACTATTGCAACAAAATAATCCTAATAATTGTACTTTTATAACATATATATTTTATTTATTAATAAAACAATATTAATATATTATTTTATTATGAATAAAATCAATTTTGTATAAAAATATAAAAAAAATATAATAACAACCATTCCTTACTCATATATTTCTCATATAAATAATACAAAAGAATTTTTTAAACTATTCCTAATAATAATAATAATTATTATTATTATTATAAACCGGTATGTTAAAAAAAAAAAAAGGTAAAAAAGAAAAGAAAAGAAAAAGGGTAGAACAAAAAGCATAACTTAACCATGTGTCATACGTTAATATTCAACGAAATCATTCCCTCCCTTCTCCCTCAATCCCTTAGGAGAATTTCGTTTTATAAATGCAAGCAATTAAAGGTCAGAAAAGCACTGTGAAGGTATGCTAATGGAGGTTAACATATATATATATGAAAGTATACGGGACAGGATGCATAAGGTAAGCTCCTAGTACAGCAGGTTCTCTTGTGCCTCTGGGCAATGTATGTATGAAAGGGAAGACCGGCTTAAGATTTCCTTAAAACCGGTTTCCAATTTCTTCATAGGATCAAGAATGGCGTATGAAAGACTGAACCAACCAACCAACCAACCAACCAACTAACCAACCAACCAACTAACCAACCAACCAACCAACAAACTAACCAACTAACCAACGAGTGAGGAGTAGGATGATATCAAGAGTCAATAATACTATGAGAAATTAGATCAAATCACTTAAATGATTCTTTTTTTTTTTATTATTATTATTATTTAAAAAAAAAAATTAAAAAATCAAATAATTAGATTTTCGAAACGTGATATCTTGATGACAAAATAATTTTATTATATTTCGTAATGAATCTTATAAGTTAATTTAACTTTGATATATTTCGTTTATTTCTTTAATGAACTTTCGAGTTTCTAATGTTAATTAATTAATAATAATAATAATTATTATTATTATTATTTATTTCTTAGATAAGAGTTTGATGATAACAGTGTATACAAGATTTAACGATTATTTCGTATCAAGCGTTTTATTCGAGAAATACAACACGACTACGTTTAACGAGTTTGCTTTCTTGGTTGTTTGGTTGGTTGTTTGGTTCAGTTTAATCACCAATGTATTACACAAACATAAGTGAATTTTTACGATAGGAAAGATCGTATATTCTTAAATGTAACTCTTACTTGTTTACTTTTTTTTATTAATATTGTTATTATTATTTTTTTTAAATTATTATTTGTTATCGTGATTGGGAGAGAGACATTTATGTTGTTTCCAGTTGTTTCGTTTAATGTGATTTCAATTTTTCTTCTTTTTTTTTTTTAATAATTAATAATTAATTATTACAGGTAATGTTGTAACGTTTAATGTGATTTCAATTTTTTTTATTTTATTATCTTTTTTATTTTTATTACGAATAAATAATCAATTTGTTATAAGGAATGTTGTTTCGTTTATTGTAATTTCAATGTTTCTTTTATTTTTATTAATTTTTTTTTTTTTTTTAATATAGATCTATGAAATGAATATTGTATTTTTTTTTTATTATTATTACGCTTCTTCTTTTTCAGACTATATTTTTTTTTTTGGTTTTGTTTTTACTTTTAGTAACCTCTCTGAAGTCAACGGTGCACGTACGAGTTATTATTTTTTTTTTATTTTTTTTTTTTTTTTTCCAAACGGTTCACCAATCTATTTTACCCGAACCGTGGCCGAGTTTTGCTCGACTTTAGTGATTTTTAAAAAAAAAAGTGAACTAGTATTCCAACGTGACTACTAATACTCCTACAAAACTTTTTCATTAATCAAATAAATATCATCATATTTTTTTTTTTTTTCATAAACTAATTTCATCAAATTACCGAATAATCAAGTATCATACTTTTATTTAAATTTTACGTTTAAATTAAAAATCATGGATATTGTTCTCTTTCTGTTTCTTGTTAATCATTATTTTCTTGATAATAACACGTGCTACTGAGATAATTGGAAATAAATTACCAAATGATAAGATTATTATGGTACATTAAACGCAGATATCTGTTTGACAAGTTGAAAACTTTCAACCCAACAAAATAAAAGATTCACAATTAATATTTAAAAAAAAAAAAAAAAAAAAAAAAATGTGATAAAAAGACAATCGTACGTTTTAANACTGAGATAATTGGAAATAAATTACCAAATGATAAGATTATTATGGTACATTAAACGCAGATATCTGTTTGACAAGTTGAAAACTTTCAACCCAAAAAAATGAATTATATCAAAATTAAATAAAAAACATCGAAAAAGTTAATAAAAATGTGATAAAAAGACAATCGTACGTTTTAATTAAAATTTTGTTCAATAAAAATTGTTCATAAAAAAAAACAAACAAACAAACAAAAGAAAAAACAAAGTAATAATTCGAAATACATCATTCAAAATTATTCGAGATAGTTTACCAATAAAGTACAAAATTAATTTACAATTAATATTTCACCAAAAAAAAAAAAAAATTAAATAATATAATAATAAAAATTATACAAAAGATTGAAAGTTAAGTTCTTGAACAAAAATATTCAAAAAAAAAAAAAAAAAGACCATACTTCTTCTTAAAATTCTGTCCAATCAAAATCATCATCACACACACAAATACAAAACACCAAAAAAAAAAACAACCAAAATAATTCCAAATGATTTAAGGATAATTTAACACAAAGTTACTCAACTCAAATTGATCGATATTTTCGTTTAACATGGGTCCACGACGAAAAACGATATATCAGGGCTCAAAAAAAAAAAAACAAAAAAAAAGACGAAGAGTAGTGGAGAGGAGGGGAGAGGAGGGAAAGGGAAAGGGGATGTTCGAAAGCCCGATTCATTTTCCACCTGCCACTATTTTCGATCCGTACACTCTATTACTGTTCTGTCTGGTATAAAAAAAAAAAAGAAAAAAACTAAAAAAGAAAAAGAAAAAGAAAGGAAGAGAGTTAAAGCATGGATGAGAAGGTTAGACGAGAAATCGAGAGAGAGAGAGAGAGAAGGGGGAAGAGAGGGGATGATAGGTGCAACGATAAATCTTGCTGTACGAAAAAAATCCTGATAAAAAAAAAAAATGAAAAAAAAAGAAAGACAAAAAAAAAGTAGTATCTGTTCAAGACTAATACGGTTTCACGAGTCTCATGTGTAAAGAATAATCGAGGCTTGCTAATTAAGCCGAAAACCATCTACGATCTCTCCTTCGTGTTGTTAATTAAGACGAACCACCCACCCTCCCCTTTCTTTAGTGTATATCTTTGTGTATATAATGTATATGTAATACTATGTAAATTTAAAGTCATATTATTTAAGAATACATCCGTTTATATGGGTGTGTGTAGGTAATTGTTCAATCTTATTTACAGTATCGTTGTAATATTTAAATTCTTTGATAGTTTACATACGAAGAAGAAGTTTTTGTTTTTTATGTTTTTTATTTATTTTTTTAATTTATAATTGTAAATTATACTTTCATCTAATATAATTATTCTATTGTAATTTTCTGAATTTTTCAATCGGTATTAAAATATTATTGTTCCAAGGATTAAATTTTTGCACTATATTATATATTATTATATTTATTTATTATTATTATTATTAATTTTTATTATATATAGATATACTTAAAATTTATTTTATTTTTAATATATAATAATATTATTGTATAAAAATATTTATTTTATATTTAATTTATTTTATTATTATTATTGTATATAATATTATAATATATAATATTATTATATAAAAATATTTACTTTATACTTAATTTATTATTATTATTATTATAATATAATATTATTATATAAAAATATTTATTTTATTATTATTAATTACAGGATTTTATTTTTTGGGAATGGCAAGATTCGACCTCACGTAGTTTGGTTTGCGAATCTGAGACTCTAGCACCGCACCACAAAACCATTTGTCTTTTATTATTATATATTAATTAAGTATTTAATTATTAAGTAATTGTTTAATATCGTTTATTGTATCGTTGTAAATTTGAAATAATTTCTTGCTAGTATATATATATACGAAGTTTATTTTTTACTTTTTAATCTATAATTATTGTCAATTATATTCAATCTAATATAATCCTAATATAATTTTGAATGTTTCAATGATATTAAAAAATATTACAATTCAAAGGATTAAGTTTTTACTATTGCAAAAAGGATAAAAAACAAATTGAAATTCAACGATAAAAATAATTATATTTGAAAAGTTAATATTTAGAAATAATTTCTAAGATTATTTTAATACACATTATACTGTATTTCTTTTGAAATGTAACAAAACATATATTTTTTCATTATTAATATTCTTCTAATTAGATCATTTTTATTACCACATCGTATATAAACATGATTTAAAAAAAAAGGATAGAAAGAAAACAAAAAAAAATTCTTAAATCAGGATTTAAAAGGTCCCGTTTACGAAGGACCTTGGCCGACAGAAACGGATGTTAGCGTACATTCGCACCTAACGGTATCCTTTATCCGGATTTTCGGTGAGATTTGGGTCACCAACAGAAACTGAGAAGAATAGATTTTAAAACAAACAAGAAAGAACAAGAACAAGAACAAGAAAAAGAACAAAAAAAAATACTTTAACGAAAGATCAGTTAATTGACAAGGAAACTAATGCGAATAGTTATAGATCACCTAATTAGAAAAGAAAGAAAAGGACTATTACGACCATAACTGTTTCCTTTTTGTTTGTTTTTTTATTTTTTTTTTTTTCTATTTATCTTTCATGATGATGATGATGATGATGATCACGATACAACTTCTAAGAATTTCTTTCTTTTTCTTCTTTTTATCGCTAAACGTTGAGAACAAAAGGGTTACCTTTAAATTGAATGAGAGAGAGAGAGAGGGGGCGGGGCAGGAAGAGTATGTTGAAAATTCTGATATGAAATTCTTTCTTTTCTTTCAAACTTGATAACGTTATAGGTAGAAAAAGAACAAAAAAATTTCTAAGCAATTATAGAAATAGATTGCAGATGTTTCTCATTTCTTACGATTTAAATTGATACAGGTGAGAAACGTGTATATGAAAAGTTTACGTGAAAAACAATCATTCGTGTTTATAATTATGAAAATGATCTAAGTGAAAATTAAGAAAAAAACAAAAAAAAATGAGTTTATCAGTTATTACATACTACTACTACATTATTATAAAATAGTAAAGTCAATAAATTCAATGTCATTTGAAAATGATATTATCTTAAATGAGATGATTAGATAATGTTTATGAACGTTACATTTAATAGCAACTTGTAGAAATTGAATAATTGTAAGTGTATTTTGTTTTTGTTTTTGTTTTTGTTTTTTAGTTACACGTTAAAAGAATAACAAGGTTTTTTTTTTAATGTGTTCTATTTAATTATAATTTAACTTTGTATATGAAATTAGCAAAGATATTTTCAAATTGACAAAGATACAATAAATTAAATTGAACATATATATTATGTATACATGTATATATATATATATATATATATATATATATATATAATAATTCAAACTTAATTCTTGGAACTATAATATTTTAATACCATTGAAACATTCAAAATTATATTAGGATAATATTAGATAAAATATATAACTAACAATAATTATAAATAAAAAATAAATTTCGTATAATACACTAGGAAAAATATTAAAAAATTTACAACAATATAATAAACAAGATTGAACACAATTATATATAGTACATATAATAGTTTAAACTAAATCCTTGAAAAACTAATAATATTTTAATATCATTGAAGATCAATTTTAACACACATTAACAAACATTTGTTGTTTTGTTCTTAATTTCAATGTTACTTCTGTACCATTTGTTTCATTTTACTTTAGGTATACATATCTATATATATATATATATGTGTGTGTGTGTGTTTAAATATAAGTCGAATGATTTAAAAAAAAAACACACACACACACAGACAGACACATATGTATGCAATGCATACGCATAAGTTTCTCGAGGTTTTCCCCTTGAAAGGAGAACTGCGAAAGGCGATGTGAGAACCGATAAAAATCTCGTTCGTTCGTTCGTTCGTTCGTTCGTTCAGAACGTTCGAAACGTTCTAAAGTTAAAGTTCTTTCGTCTCAGTATTCTGCAGAAATTTGCGAACAAAGATGCGGAAAAACGTAACGCGGAAAAACCGTACGCGGGATTTCATTCGACCTACTTAGTAAAAAAAAAAAAGATAATAATCGTCTTCTTTTTTATCGAATTAAGAGATACCTTTCATTAAGATGAGATTAAAAGATAATATAAATGGATTATTTTGTTTAATAGACTCTACTGTATAAACTGTATAAATATATACATGTATATATATTATATATGTATATACGTACTTATGTGTTTTTGTACAAAGACAGAATGGTGTTAGTATTTGTATTATAATATAAACCCAATCAATCTTAAGCTTATTATTGAATATTATTTTCTTATATATTTTGTATAAACAATTATCTCTCCTAATGTTAAACAATATTATTATTTAATATTAATATTTTCATTTTTCTTAGGTTTTCCCTTTTAGTCGCCTCTTACGACAAGCAGGGATTACTGAGGGGGTATTCTTATCCCGCCACCCCCACGGGAGGAAATATCTATATTTAATTATATATATATACATAATATACATTGTAAAATTAAATTTACTTAAATATTTAATAAATACGATAAAGTTTGATCGAAATAATTTATGTTGATTTAAAAATTACCAAATATTAAATATTAAATTATAAAATATCAAATATAATATTGTAATTATAATATAATTATATATAAAATTATATAAAAATAATTAAAAATAATAATTCAAAATAAGATTTAATTTAAAAATTAAAAATTAAATTATAAAATATTTAAATTAATAATAAGATTATAATTATAATTATAATTAATAATATATATATATATATATATATATATATATATATATATAAAATATTTTGGATATACTTTTTTGTCAAACAATAATAATATACACTCGAATGATTAAAATTTTATATCAAACTCGTCATAGATCAGCTGACTTTTTCGTTTATATCAAAATTATAGTACGAAGTCGAAAAAAAACCTGATAGTTATATTAAAAATGAAATAAAAACAAAAACAAAAAAATGGTATTATCGAGTTATGAACACGCCGATGATATTTTGTTCATACCATTGACCTCGTCATCTATCTCTATCTCTCTCTCTCACACTCTCTCTCTCTCTTTATCTCTCTTTCTTACACACATATACGTATACATACATATATTCTTTTTAAAACCAAGGTAAAACGTTCGCTTTCTTTCTATTTTCCTTTTACACATTACTAACACACAACAATATAATATACGTACATATATAAATTTAAACTTCCTTTCGAATTTATTCCCTTCTAATATTAACACCCACTATTAACGTTGAATTAAATTATTGTTATTATTTTATTAACAAATAAACAAAATTAGAGTAGTAGATAACAAAAATTATTTGATTATTATTTTTGACAATTTAGAT
>NW_015149041.1:464848-475677 GCF_001465965.1 Polistes dominula | reverse complement strand
TATCTCTTGTAAACGATTAATGAAAACGACAACCCCCTTCTCTCCTCACTCTCTCTCTCTCCCCCCCTCTCTTTCTCACTCTTTCGTACGTCGTAGTAAATCTTAATCGAATTTATGACGTTGAAGATCCAATAATCGGTGTATTTTATTTAAAAGGTCGCGTCGTCGCGATTTTCTCTTGAAATGGGACCCGAGAGAGGGAGGGAGGGAGGAAGGGGGAGAGGGCAGGGGTTTGGAGTGGGATGAAGGGTCTCCTTCCAAAATCGATTTTATAACGACGGCCCTGTCTTCTTCTCTGTGTGTGTGTGTGTTTGTGTGCGCGCTATTCCGGAAAATTTGATGCGACGTTTTACTTTTAGCATAGCGGATAAATAAAATTACGTTGATGTTCGTATGGGGATGGGGGTGGGGGTGGAGGGTAGAGAGTAGGGGTAGGGAAGACGGACAGAAAAATTTTCACGGTCTGAAAATGCGACTGAACTTATTATATATATATATATATATATATATATATATTTGGAAGTGTTACACTTTTTCGATACAACCGAGTGAAAAATTTCCAATAACAGAAATAACACCTTGGTTATAAATAAATAAAAGAATAAATGTGTGAAATAAAAAAAAAATAATAATAAAGGTTAACTCGGCTATCGATTAGAATTATTATTATTATTATTATTATTATTTGTTCTATATATGTATTTTTTTTTATCTGCTTCTTAGGAGTTTGAAATTAACAAAAATAATGCGTGATTATATATAACTAAAAAAATAAATAAAAAAATAACTAAAAGAATAAATAATATAAAATAAAATAAAATAAAAAAAAAATAAAAAAGGTTAACTTTACAATCGTTTAAAATTATTATTATTATTATTATTATCTGCTTCTAAGGAGTTTGAAATTAACAAAAATAATGTGTGATGATAAATAACTAAAAAAAATAAATAAAATTAAAAAAAATATATATATATAAAAAAAGGTGAACTCTGGGATCAATTAGAATTATTATTATTATTATTTGTTCTTGTTCTTCTTCTTCTTTTTTTTTTTTTTTTTAAAAGTTGAAAATAATTACAAAGTATACTTACTTAGTGATAGCATGATAGGGTACAGTGAGTCCAGCAAAATTCAAATTAGGACAGCTCAATGCGAAACAAAGGGTAAACACAATACACGCTGCAGTTGATAATAAACAAAATTTCAATATACCAGAACAAGACAAATTTAAACGTTTTATCAAATAACCACCGAGAAACGTGCCACCACCGCCAGCGGGTACGGTAACCAATCCTGAAACAAAAGGGGACGAGAAAGTATAGTGTGTCGTTTTACTTGACAAAAAAAAAAAAACAAAAAAAAAAGAAGGAAGCTCAAAAAAACGTCCCTTATTCTCTCATCATTCTCTGTCTCTTTCTTTTTGGCTTTGACAACTGGGGTGGTGGTGATCAAGGTAGTAGGATAGCGGGGTTGAAAAAAAAAAAAAAAACCCATGTGAGTTATAATAGCGTTTTGATCGGTCGTCTCGATATAAAAATTGCTGTGCTTTTGCAGTTGACGCGTTTTGGTTTCAAACAAGAAGAACAGAAAAAAAAACAGAAAAGGGGGAAAGGGATTACGAGGATCGTCCTGCAAATGTTGCGAGTTTTTTTTTTTCTATGGAAAAGGTGGGGGAAGGAAAAATAAGACAAAAAAAGGGTCACTGCAGAAAATACAACAACAACAACAACAAAAAACTGTATATTCACCCATCAATAACGCGGCTGAACTGGCGCTGACGCTAAATTGATTTTCGATCAGTTTAGGTAGGAAGGCAGCAAAACCGGCTATAAGCAAACCCTCGCTGGCACCGGCCAAGTTCAACATGAAGAATGCAGGATTTGTTAACAATTCTGTCATAGCGCGTGGTAATTCGCGTATTTTCGAAAATGCCTCACCACCGGGTTCCCTTGACGTAGATTTGTTTGGTTTAACGTGTGCCTCTGATACCCTTTCTTTGGCCAATTCTTCTGAACCTGTAAAGAAAGGAGAAAAGAAAAAAAAAAAAAAAGAAAGAAAGCAAACATCTCAAATCTCAAATCGAAAATGTCACCTATGTGTTATAGATTACTGTTTTCTTTTTTCTTTTTTTTTTTTATTTTCATCACGAGGATCACTTTTTTTTTATCCCGATTGAAGTTAGGTAAGGTATGAGATTGAAGAATTATTTCCTGACAGATAAAGAATTATTAACAAAAGAAATAACACACACAGATTGTGGTCTAAAAAAATCAAAGAATGAAACAAAACAAAAAAAAAAGTGATCCTTGTCGTGTAAATGGTTTTGTGGAAAAATTTGTCGTCGTACCAGGTAACGCTGCAGGAAACGCCAGAAGCGGTATCGCGATAACAAAGCAAATAACTGCAGCTGCCAGAAAACCTATCCACCATGCACCTACCCAAACGTTGCTATCCGGAGTTAATCCAATTCTGCAATCATATGATTTTTGTTACTTTTTTTTATTCCTTTGCTACTGTCTTTCTCTACGTATAATCTGTATCCTGTGTATATGTATCTGTGTCTGTGTATTTGTTTTTCTTTTTTTTTTTTTTTTTTTTTCAGAGCAGTCATTTTGACTAGTCGGGGCCATTTTAATTCAAAATGTTTACTTCATGTAACATTTKTTTTTTTTTTTTTTTTTTTTTTTTTTTGAACATTTCTTCTTTACCACAAAATCCTTCGTTTTACATCGGGTCGGGGTACCGATAGGGGATTATAGGATTTTAGAGGACATTTACAGGAAAATGGAAGGAGAAGAAGAAGAGGAAGGAGGAGGAACAGTAGGAGGAAGAGGAGAATGAGGAGAATGAGGAGAATGATAAGGACGAAAAAGGAGTAATCGATAAATCGTAGTCGTATAGGCAAAGAACACATTTCCTGTCGTTTGAGTTTCGCTTGGCTTCTCCAACTAATTACTACGAACAGTAGCTACGCACTCTCTGTGATCTTCCATTGACAAAGAAACCAAGAGAAAAGGATAGAAATAAAACAGAGAGAGAGAAAGAGAGAGAGAAAGAGAGAGAGAAAGAAAGATATCCTGTTATTTATTTCGATACCAGTCGAATTTCTTTATAGGTTTCTATCTCGATAATTTAGCCTCGATAAGATCCCAGCAATTTTCTGTAACCGTAATTACTATCATTCTATATATATATATATATATATTTTCTTTAAATATAAAAAATTCAGTGTCACATTGTTGGTTTCCAATAAACTTCGAAATTACTGAACCGATCTTAATGAAATGTTTTTTTCTTTTTTAATTTTGTATAATTTTTTTTAACTTAGAATATTGGATAATTTTCTATTTTTTTTTTTTTTTTATTGCTAATTTAAAGATTTATTATATATTTATAGGTTATATAGGTCTTTAGATACTGTAATTTTTCAATAGAAGATGGTGTTGTATTATAATTAAAATTATTTTGATAGTCAAATTATAACACACAAAATAATACCACAATTACGATGGTATATATAAAATAATAATTACACAAGAAAAAAAAAATATATATATATATATAAAAAGCAAGGTTAGTTATATTTTTTATATCCTAAAATATATTTATTTATAATATAAATAAATAAATATAAATATAAATAAATAAATAAATGTACTATACTATTTCTTTTGTATAATTTTTTTTATTTTTTTTTGGTCTTCTTCCATTCACCGTATTATTTTTTGTCTCGTACATCACCGGTAAGATGAGAATATTGCGTTGAAATTCTAATACACGAGAGAAAGAGAGAGAGAGAGAGAGAGAGAAAAAGATACACAGTGGTGGAATACGAAAGTAGAAAAAAGACAGGAAATACTAGGAGAAAGTATTCAAAAGGTGATAGTAGTGGTAAGTCCTATAAGGAATGCTCGAAGGCTCGAATACATTGCTGATGTTGGCCCAGTAATAGTAGGAAAAGGTATACCCATCACCCATCCACCCACTCTCTCTCCCTTTCTCTCTCTCTCTCTCTCTCTCTCTCTCTCTCTTTCCCATCTGTTAAAGTTCCCGTGAAACTTTTCATTTGCCTGCGAAATTAAACGTGGCAACGTGTACACTTAACGATAGCCCACAAGAGAGAAAAAAGGGTATTATATTTCCTTTTCTACCAAGACTTTTCTTCATTTCCATCATCATCCCTTTTTCCTTTCCCCCCTCCCCCTCCCCCTCTCACCTGAACCACCCTTTTTCTACACTTTCGTTCCTTGGGCCACAGTTTTCGAGAAATATCAAAGAATTTACTTAGTTGTTATTTCTTGTGATTTCACACAATTGTTTCGTTCATGTTACAAAAATTATTATGTCAATGTGTTAAAAAAAAAAAATTTTCTTTTTTTTTTTATATCTCGTTTTCATTTCGTTAAATAAAATCAAAAAAAAAAAAAAAAAAAAAAAAAACATAGGCGTGAAAAATATCAAACGATCACTTTCACGAATCGTATGACTTTACGATAATTTTCAGTTGGAAACTTTCCAACGTAAGCTACTTAAAAGATATATTCCAGATTTTTACGATATATAGATACATATATATATAGAGCGTGCTATAAATATCTTAACCGGTTAACGTATTGGAATTTATTATTATTTTGTCTTTTTTTAAACAAGTATTTAGAATGATTTTTAATTTCGTTAAAACCACGTAAACAAGTTGATTGATTGATCGATCGTTTTGTGAAAGTATTCAATCATTTTTGCGAAATCTAATTTTTTATTTTTGCATAATAATTTTATTTTTATATCGTGTCTCAAGGTTATAACATCACCTTCTCTTTTCCAATATTATATTAATAATATTAATATTAATAATACTAACGTAATCGGAGAATTATTGCGAACATCGTTTTGATCAATTTGCACGAGTTTCTTTCATTTTAATATTATACTCGATGATTCGCAAAACTTAAATATCAACAAAGTGAAAAACAACTAAAACAACTCATCTAGTAACTTCGAATAAAAAACTTTTTCAAATTCGTTCCTAGATAGAGTTTCCACGTTTCCCCTAGAACCATAGAGATACATATATGTGTATACAATTTCACAAACGTAAAACTAGGAAATAATCTGTCGAGAACTATGAAACCCATAAGCAGTTTTCATTTTGGCCCGTTCACCCAATGGTTAAGACCACTTTTTTTTTTCTTTTTTCACCCTCTCCCCCCCCCCTTATTATTCGCAGTCAGTATACCCATCCATTTTATCATCTTTTACCATAATAATTTCTTGCTTGAAAAGTTTTCCAACGTGGAGAGACAACGAATTTTAAAACTCACGTACTGTGAAACTTTAAAAACTTATTAGAACCAACCAGAGATTTACGATGGATCTTCTTTTACACATACCAAATTGTATTCTAACTATAAGTATAATAATTTATAAATAATATAATATATATATATATATATATATATATATATATATATATATTTTTGTTCTCAAATTAATAACTAATAATAAAACAAAAATCAAACACATTGTATTTAAATTTACGAGTAATAAAAAAATAAAAAAAGAAAGAAAGAGACAGAAAGGAAGTTGAAATTGTTGGTAACACATTCACACACACACATGAAAATACGTGTATGTATATATATATACCTTTACTTCAGGTTTTATAAACGATATTTATAATACATGTCGGAAATCCTTTGAAGCAAGGAATAAAACGATTCACGGCACGTGGCTTCTGTAAACTTTTCGTCTTTCAATGATTCGTTGCTAGACTGTATTTCAAAGAAAACCACCACCACCACCCCCATCCTCACCAATTGTTGTCGTCCCTTCCATTCACGCGTTTACCGTTCTTTAATAAATATTTTTAAAAAATAATCTCATACAGGGTTCTATAAAGGTTCACCATTCTCATTCATTTATATTTTGTAAATAATATTTCCCGACGTGATTTAATATTCAAACGTCATATAAATACAAAAATATAATTATACAAGGTTCTATCAAAATCTAAAACAGTTTTATAATTCATTTGGTACTTAAGAATTTATTTAATAATTCTCAATTTTTACGATATCATTTAAAAATAGAAAATATTTACAACAAACCGTTCTAAAACTCGTGATTAATTTGTTTAACATTTTCGTAAAACGTTCAATTTCATTAGCCACAATGTTAAATAATTAATACGATTATTTCAACAAATTTTATTTAAAATATCAAAAAGTTAGTTAAGGGACAAAAGAAAAAATAAAAGGGGCCACGTTGTCGTCAAACGATTGACCATTAATTCAATTCTCACGTAACATCGTGTTACACAGAATGACTCAACGATAACGTCGAGAGAAACGATGGGAAGTAAACAAAAAAAAATAAAAAAAAAAAAAAAAAGACAAAAAAAATTGAAAATAAAAATAAAAAGAAAAAGAAAAAAGAAAGAAAAAAAAATATGGGCAGGGGGATAAAGTGAGAGGGTGGTAGTCGTGGGGGGAGATGAGAGAAGAGACGATTCGAAGGGGGGTTTTCGATGAAGGGCTAAACGATGAGAGTACGAAGGGTCGGGGTGGGGTGGGGTAGAAAGCCGAATAGACAAATGGAACTTGATTGTGTCCTAAGTGTTGTCAACAGGGGGAAGGGAGGGAGAAGGTGGAGGATGAACTGACAGTTTTGAAGGGGTAACATCACCGTCATCGTCAAACATTGGCTCACCGCTTGACATTTTCCCCATGAGAAGAGAGAGAGCGGGGGGGGGGAGGAGGGGAGGGGAGGAGATATAATATATCCATTGGGATTACATGCACTATTAATCTCGGCCCCATTATACGCTTTAATGGTCCCTAAGGGATATTATTTATAACGGTGCGTATTCTCACGTCTCACGGTCGTGTCTTTGCATTTTTAGATACGTTTATCTGTGACGTAAAAATTAAAGATTCCACCGACCGACCAACAATAATTACTCGTCCAATCACGAACGAGTTCTTCAAAGGATTTTTCATTTCTGTGTGTACATTTTATACAAATTTTGTCAATCAAATATCATTTAATTCTCTCGTCGATGTTGTTTACATTAAATAATATTTCATTTAAACGATTAATAATTAATAATAATTATTAATATAATATACTCTCGATAAAATATTATCATTTTCTCATTCGTAATCATGAAACAGGTGTATAATCTGCTGAATGTGTGTGTCTCTGTGTCTATGTGTGATTTCCCAACCTCCGACAAAATAACCGAATTAATGTGCCCAAAATATTCGTCGTTTATTTGCGTACCCACCAACAGTTCCGGTGGTGGTGGTTGGTTGTGTTGTTACTACTAACATTAATTCGTTGAAATATTCGACACCTATGTTGCACATGTGTATTCTTCCGTCTCGTTTTATCTCGTACGCGTTTAAAAAGTTGATATGCAAGGGTTGACAGGAGGAAACGTTTACGTATGGGTGTTGGGTGTTGGGTGTTGGGAGGTGGGAAGTGGTGGTACATTCTGGTGCACGAGAACGGATAGATCGAAACGAACTGCCGATAAATCCTCGAGAGAATTTAATAAAGTTGCCCTGTCGTCCGACTAAACATACCACCACCACCCCCTCCTCCTCCTCCTCCTCCTCCTGTAGCAGCTTTTTTGGAAAATGTTAAAGAACGCGGAAAACGTTTATCGTGGCAAACTGAAGGTGACAAATATCGATGGAACATCTATCTCGGTTATACACCTATTTGTTTTACTCATTTTTTATAATGTGCTAAAATATGTGCTAATAATTATAAAAATGTTATAAAAGTACAAATTTACAAAAAAAAAGAAAAAATAAATGAGTTTATTAGTAGTTATTTTAAATCATATTATTTCAAATTAAATTAATTAAATGTAATAATATATAATTTAATATTGTCACCAAAGTGAATTTGCTATATATAATGTTTGTTATTTCAATATTATATAGAATTTATTTAGTGTTGAAATGTAATCCTTTTAAATGTCTCGACAACACTTTTATAATTATGGTTACATAAAAAGTTATTCAATATAATGATTATACTGTAAATATATTTATCAATATAATTATATTATTAACTATAAGATAAAAAGTACACGATTACTTACGTGGTAGGATCGATGATTATAAAATCAGTATAAAGTTTTAAAAGTTCACCACCAATCACGTATCCCAATGCTGGTCCTATCACAGCCATTGTGTAATAGATACCTGTACAAAGTATTTTTGATTTACATTAAAATAACCATTCACACACTCACACACACAGATCAGATCAGATCAGACTGATCATATCTTCAATACTTCGTCAAATATATTTTTAACAATTATCTCACCCAAATATACAGAAGACATTTTTTTCGATACATTTTCATCCAAATAAGTTACACCAAGTGTATAAAAGGGTGCTGCACCTGCACCATGTAATAATTGTGCAACTAAAAATATAATTAAGTACATTCCGCTATAAGGTTCTTGTTGATCATCAACTTGTCCATTGATATCACTGCAGGATACCTGAAACTTGAATTCACAACATTCTAACTTCCTTTAACGTGATCCTATTGACACGTCAAAAAGAACCTAACTTACTGAACGAGTAGAAACATTATTAGCTTTTTGACATATGTTTTCAGATTGTTGACCACCTCTATAAGGGCCAATTAGGTAATGTGGGGATGCAAATAATAAACTTCCTAAACCTAAGACTAGAACCCCAACACCGATGTATCTAAAAACATTTTCAATATATATATATATATATATGCAATAATTTATAATATTTTTCTAATATTCCACCAATCAAATTTGATTGAACTAATATACATTTTTGAATCATTGTTTGCAATAAGAATACAAATAAAATAATATTATTACCTAAAGGTAATTTTTAATTGTCAAATATAGGTAAGGTGAAAAAAATTAATACTTTTATGATAATCATTCGTGATGAAATATTATTGATTATTAATACGAATGTGTAAAACGAATATAATAAAAAAAAAAAAAAAACGGTATGTATGTTATGAAAGTATTTAAATGCATCATCAACATTTATGACAGTTTATCACTGACCTTGGTTTTGATGCTTTAGAACGACCACCTAAATAACTGACAGGTACGAGTAAAAGAAAACTCGCAATGTCATATCCACCTGCTATCAATCCGGTTTGAGATGACCTAAGTCCAAATCTCCTTTCAATAGTTGTTATCACTACATTAACAAATCCGTTTACGACCATACCTAAAAAAAAAAAAAAAATAACCCAAAAAGAAGAAGAAGAAGAAAAGAAGCATCCGTTTCGCATTATAGTATTCAATGGTATTTGCTAAGAAGAAGAAGAAGAAGAAGAAAAAATGTTCCTAAGCTCGATCGTTTATGCATGCCAACGTAAAACTTATGCTTATACTACTACTACTATTACACTATCACCTATCCTAGATAGATATACGTGTGAGAAAAATTATTCTTAGTGAATTTTAATATATCTATCTATCCTACTTTTTAGTACTTTTTATACTTTCATATCCTTTTTTTTCTTCTTCTTCTTCTTTTCTTTACCTTTCGTATTTTTTTTTTGTTTTTTTTTTTTTTTACTAGATGGAATAACGATTAAGTTTTAAGGATTGAAAAAAGTAGTTGGATAAGTAAATGTAAGGTATTCGATTCTAAGATGCGAGCTTTAACGTTTCTTAAATCTACGATAAAACGTTTACCACCGATTTGACGAGAGGTATGTCCTTGAAAAAGAGAAAGAGAAAGAAATAGAAAGAAAGAAGAAGAAAATGAAAAAGAAGTTTTTCATCCATGGAAGAGAGAAAAAAAAAACAAATTTCCCTTTTTTCTGGTAACTTTAGTGAAAAAAGTATCTCCATAGTAGAACTTACGACTAAGGATGAGAAATGCAGTTAGCAAACGATTGATTTGTAAATGTGTGCAAGGTAAAGAAGAAGGAAGAAAAGGAGGAGAAGGAGGAGAGTTTTGCGTTAGATTCCCAAGAGTTTTCCAATGTTTACCTGTTGGAACCCGATCATCGTCTCTAGACGAACGAACGAATCAAACTATCTACTTCCAATTTCTTTTCATGGAAGGGTATACAGTGAAATGAAATTTACTCCATAAAAAAAAAATTCTGACATATATTATCCTATCATTTTTTTTTTTAGTTTTTCAAATGACAACTTTTCTATTTTAGATTATATATCTTCTAAATACATATATATGTATGTGTATATATATATATATATACTGTATATAGAATTATTTTATTAAATTTGTTCATTTCTCAAAACAGTAATTTGATCTTCTATTTTTCGATATGAATTTTTTCTAGATTTTTTTTTAATTATATTTTTTAATTTCTTAAAACTCTAATTTAATCTTCTATAATATTTTTCGATAGATTTAATTAGATTTTTTTATTTTTTTTTTTTTTTTTTTTTACACACGTGTATTCTTTGGGAACATTTATCTGTTATTTAAAAACATGATAAGATGTATATAATTATATATTTATATAAATTATGTAAATCGTATTTGTTTGTTAAGTAAAATCATAGTATTCTAAAGAAAAATAACACGTATCATTTTTATTCTTGAAACATATCTCGATCGACAATATTATTCGATTTCTTTCATTAAACTTTCGTTTCTTTTTCTTCATCCTTTTCTCTCTCTCTCTCTCTCTCTCTCTCTCTCGTCATCCTTATAGAAGATATTTCTTTATCAAATAATTCTCAACGAAAGAAACGCGCGTAGGGAATTCCCATCATTTCGAGCACGTTTCGTATCGCGTCATACATACATACATATATATATATATATA
>NW_015149041.1:418540-429050 GCF_001465965.1 Polistes dominula | reverse complement strand
TTTTTTTTTTTTTTTTTTTTAGATAAAATTGTGTCGAGCAAAAACATTACGATTTATAATAAATATATAGTTGAGTCACGTGCAATAATTTACATATATTTTATTATTATATATATATAATAATTATAAATAATTATTTATTAATATTTGAATATTATATAATTATATTAATTATCAATGAAATAATAATAAGAAATTATATTTATATTTATATAATATAAATATAATAATATTGATATTTAAGTATTACAATGAAAAATATTTATTCTACTATTTTTTGTTTTGTTTTTTTGGTAAATATTTAATTTGTGTAACATATTATATTTATTTAAATATTATATAGTGTGGACAATAAATTATAAAACACATAACATGTATATAGATATATTTATATATGGTATACTAAACACAGGTAGGTTACTTTCTTGTGTTTTCAAGCGAATCTTTGAATAATTGACGTATTTAACTTTCACCGGAAATGCAACTACTATTCCAGATTAAAATTATAATATTCTTATAACAACAATAAAATATATATATATATATATATATATATATATATATATATATGTATATACCACAATGATCATTGAACAAGATTGCAATTTGTATTAACAAAATTGTGTTTTTCTATTTTGTGTATAACGTGAGAACAATAATAATTTATTTTTTTAAAATAAAAATTTGTATTTAAATAATGTAAAAATAAATGATATAAATAATAAAAAGTATAACGATTAAAAGCTATGGACAAACTTTGAACCAATCGAGTCATCTCCAAATAATACAACTATTGTCTTTGCTAGCTGTTACAATTGTATCACCTGTATATGAAAAAGCGCAACTAAATACATCGTCTACGTGACCATCGAGTTTCTGCACGCAATATCCGGATTCTAAAGACCATAAACGTGCAGTTTTGTCCAATGAAGAGGTCAAAAGGTGATGACCGCTTGGACTGAAACAAACTGGGAAAGAAAAGAAAGAAAAATTTGGATTTTTATTGAAAATTTCTAAATGAAAAATAGGTCAACACGTTTCGTATATCACCAGTGGTACACGTGGCCTGATAATCAAATTAAATATATTTATTTAATATTTTAGAAAATCAATTAATACCTGAATTATAAATTAGGTAGAAAGGGTTAAACAAAATTTAAAAAATATATATATTACCTTTCGAAACTTCTTCTCGATGACCTTGCATAATCGAAATTTGTCTAAAATCCTTATTAGTATCCCAAACTCTTGCTGTAGTATCGCTACTAGCTGTTGCCAATTTTTTGCCCGTGTTATCAAAGGTCAAATCAAGAACTTCGTCATCGTGTCCCAATAACGTGGCAAGACAACAAGCAGTTTTTCTGGTGTCCCAAATTTTGGCTGTTTTATCCATCGAAGAGGATGCTATCAGTGTACAATCGAAATTGTAAAGACAATTTGATAATTCCGAACGATGACCGATCAATACGGATACTCGTCTAGATAATTAACAAATCAATGCATTTTTTCTTTTTTTTTTTTTCATGTAAGATAATTTAAAGATAAGATAAGAAAAAGAAATAAACAAAAGAGGAAATCAAATTGAAACTAACGTAAAAGTTCTGGTATCCCAAACGCTGATTGTACCATCGAATGAACCCGTGATCATTTGATTTCCATCATCGTTGTAATGAAGGGCAATTATTTCTGCCGTGTGACCCTTCAGCAAACCTAATTCTTGACCTGTCGAATTGATCCTTCATTCAAATCCCATTTTTCGTGATAAAAAAAAAAACAACAGCAACAACTTCCAATTCAAACTTAACGTTTAACATTTATTTTTCTACATTTTTGTATTCTTTTAACATACTCTCACACACTGGAGGAGGAGATCACATACATTGCAACGAGAATTGCATTTTTTTTTACCTGTAGCAAGATTAAATATTCTTGAAGTTGAATCCAAAGAACCCGTAGCCAATTTGTTTTGAGTCGGTGAAAATTTGGCTACTACAACTTCACCGTTGTGACCCCACAATGTAAGCAAACAATGACCAGTAGTTGAACACCAAACGTTTGCTGTTTTATCAAAAGATCCGGTTACTATTTTGTCTCTAAAAAAATATATGGAAAATGAAATGTATAACATCATTCTCTGCCAAGCCATTTTTTCGTCCAACTTGGTCAGTGCAATTTTATTACATTATTTTGTTACTTTAATGTTAGATAAGACTTACGATATCGGGTTGTTAAAGGAAACGGCATAGACAACGTTTTTATGGCCTTCGAGAGTAAGTAACTCTTCTCCAGTGTCAATGTCCCAAACTTTACAAGTTCTGTCGTAACTTCCTGTCAAGCATCTATTTAAATAAACAAATCATCTTTTTTTTTATATTATAATATAGTAAAATATAATAATAATAATCATATAATAAATAAAATAATATTTATTTGTAAGATTAATTATTGGAATCTCTAGCATTTGAATACGCTATCTGGTGGCTTAATTCAAAATTAGAGTAGATAGGTCAAATTGCTACGCCACGCCCCTGCCTGCCAGAGATCCCTTTAATGTTAAACATAATATAATAATATAATAAATAAAATAATATTCTTCATTTTTGCAAGATTACAAGATAAATATAATTAATCATATTGTTAATGTTAAGAATTAATCTATGTTATACGTTAATGTTTTGATTTTATGATAAAACCGAATGGTATATCGATTACAACCTTAATCGATAGTTAGTACCTTTTACCTAATTTATCGAACGCTATGTTAGTTAAAGGTAGAAGATGTGTTCTAAGGGTCTTATGTTTATAATAACGCTTCACGTCTGCGTTGCACACTTTGGCCTGTAATTTCTCCAATGTTTCCACTAATTGGTCCATTACACTTTCGGTTATTACTGGCTCACTTGCTTTTATGCTCTCTGCCAGTGCTCTTATGTCAGTTCTGTAAAAAATAATAACACACCTATGTAATTTATTATCTTAAACAAATTTGACATTTAAACAAACTCTTCTAACTCTATTTTTTTCTTTTCATCTTTCTGTAAAAAAAAAAAACACCATTCACTTTTCGTCCTTGAATTTGTTCACTTCACAATGTTATACAATTACATGATTAAACGAATTGTATAAAATAATGGTATATTTAAAATAAAAAAAAAACAAACTAGTTTTCCCCTAGGATGTGGCAATAAAGTGTAAAATTCAATTACTCAAGGGACAGATCCAACAAGTCGATCATCTTAGTTTTAACGTCGCCACCTTGTCTGTATTCCAAGGCTATACCTGTAAATGATTTTTAAACTTTAAAAAGATGTTCAATTTCAATAAACTAAAACGATTAAACGTTAAACGAAGTAATTTTACCTTTTTTTTTCTTTTTGTTTATACTTAAAACATCTTTTAAAGTTTACGTTTACCTGGTGGAAAGTAACGGAGTAAAAATCTTAAAAGCCTCATGTGGACATTCCAATTACGTTCAGGAACGAGCTTTTTTTTTTAAGACGAAGAAAGTGAATAAGATGAAAAGAAAGGGTGAGGGTATAAACGAAAGGGAAAGTTAGGGTACGCGTATTTAATTATAAAATATAATTACAAGTCCTCGGAACAGAAATTATTCGGATGACTAACCCGACACACTTCAGAGGAGGAGTTGGAGTTGGAGGAGGAAGAGGATGCTTTTTTATTTTTTTTATCACAAAGGAAAGTTACACCTTTAGCAACACTTATTCACGTTACTGATCTTCCATTGACGATTTGTTTAATAAGAAAAAATAGATAATCGTAGAAGGATTCAACCGTTACCAAGGTGTGCTTGATCGATTATGTTACCAATCTATTAACATACCATAATTATTATCCTAAATATTTATTAACATTTTTATCATTATTATTTGTTGTATTAAAATTTTTGATAGGTTTTATAAAATATTTAAATTTATAGGTTATTTATAAAATAAAAATTATTGAATAATTTAAATGTGTAACAATTCGATTCTCGAATTCTGCCATCTAGCGTATAAACTAATAACTTCATGTTAATTAACAAAATCTTATTTTATAGATAAAGATTTAAATAATAATAATAATAGAAATTTTGTAGGAATTTTTTTTTTTTTTTAAGGAAACAAATTGTTGTGTTTATTTATAAATGAGTGCTGTTTCTTTTATTTTTTTATTCGTGCATTACTCCAATACATTTTAAAGCTTTTTAAGATAACTTCATTATTATATACAACCATAAGCTTAAAACCAAAACTTAAAGTTTAATAGTACTATTAAGATAAGCTTGTTAATGCGAAAAGCAAAAGTAAAGCGAGATAAGTGCAATAAATAAAAAAGTATAAGTATCCCAGCATGCAACATGCAATGTGCAACATGCAACATGCAACATATATAATATAATTTTATTCTTATAAATATAAAAAATATATACCATTAATAATAAATGAATTTAAAACGAAAAAATTGTAAATATTACATAATGAATTTTGATTAGATTATAAATATACATTTAAATTTACGCGCCATTTTTTGTCACACGGTATTCTACTACTACGCGAATCAATGACGTACTAATCATTTATCGTAATACAAATGTGACACTTCAAGTGTAAGTATAAATACATGAAATTTAATGAAAAACTTTTATAATAATATTAAATATATTAAAATATATATTTTATTGTTATTTTATTAATATTAATTGATATTTCACATTTATCATACTTTACGTAATTTCTTATTTCTGAGATAGGTAGAAGAAGGTGCCTTCTTTCGTAAACCCATACATTTGAAAAGACAAAACAAAGTAATTTATAACATATATTATGGGTTTAATGCGGTTAGTACAAATAAAGAAGATTCAAGAAATATTATTGTCATGGTATTTGCATGCTACCATTTTTTTTTTTTTTTTACAAATAAATTTATTGAAATACTAATTGAGGTTATATTTCATCATAGGTTCACCATTAAAGCTAGTTTAGTTGGTGGTATTATTTATTATTCTGTACAAGAAGGTATTTGGTCAAAACATGATGATAGTCTTAAAGTTTATGATAAAATACATCAAAATTTAGATCCATATTTGAAGGATAATATACCTAAAGAAATAACCAAAGAGGTGAGTTGAAAAATTGTAATCAATTTAGATTTATAAGTACGTTTAAATGATTACAATGTTTTCTTAGATTTCATCAATACCAAATGTCACAGATTTTAGACATTGGTTAGCAACAAAATGGAATGCAGGAGTTATAACGAGTATTAAATTTGTTGCTGATAGTCCTTCGCATATTGCAAATGCTTATGAAACGGTATCTAAATTTACTAAGGAGAAGACAGAACAATTGACCAAAACTGAATAAACATTTGTGTTCATTTTATTAGTCGTATTGTATAAATTTTAGAAAAATATTTGTTATTGTCCAATCGCCGCAATAAAAATGTTATATAATGTATAATTATATAAATTTACATTTATGTTAAAAGATATTTAATTAATTATATTTTTGTGGTCGTTTTTTTTCTTTTTTCTTTTTTCCATTTATATTTTTTACAATACAATAATGAAAATGATAAATTAACGATTATTGAAAGTAACACAATAAATAAGCTATTTAATTTATTTTCATTAGTTATCATAGTTACACTTTATGTAATTACATCGAAGAAGAAGAAGAAGAAGAAGAAGAAGAAGAAGAAGAAGACGTCGTTTGTAACGAATCAATCTTATCTCGTAAATACTTAACACGTTTAGCAAGTATATCATTTACGCTGAAGTTTTGATAAGAAATATTTAATAATTTATAACCTTGAGTGGTTAATAATTTATTATAAAATTGAGGTATTCCTAATAATTCTTCCATTCCTCGAGAATAATCATGATAGTCATGTACCATTATTGCTAACCTGCACACAATTATTATTCTTATTAAAATGAATTCTCTTTTATATATAAACATAATCATGAATTATAATTATCATTTAGAATAATCACCTCATATTCTTTGAATCATTTTCAACACGTTTTACCAATTTGTTATTTTCATCCAGGCAACTTTCTACATCTAAAAAAACAAAACAACAACAACAAAATTAACGAAATATAATATAAAATAACTTTATATATATATATATATATATTTAAATTTGTATGAAATATTTACCTATGGTAAAACCCATCTTTGTTTTAATATTTGTTTCGAAACAAAGAGGATTGATTTGTTCCAATGCCTCTTTCAAAGCTTCAATGAGTTCTACTTTTTGTCTTCTGGTATCAGCGACTAAGGAAAATAATTCTTTGTTTTTAATATAGGGACCTGCAAATGAAATATAATTAAAAATAATAATAATAATAATAATGTTTATAAATGAATATTTAACAAAAAATTATCTACCATCATAATTGTCCATAATAAAACGTGCAGCAGCATTGATGTTCAATAACTTGATCGTATTTATTTTATTCTTGAGATTATCTTTATCTAGAAAATAACAATAATTGATCAATTTTACATATTCATTTATAATTACTTGAATTTGTTTAATCATCTGAATTTTAAGCAGTAAGTTTGCACTGTTAAAATTTCTTGTTGAAAAGTAATAGCATATTATAGAATTGTAATATGAAATTGATAAGTTATCTAACGACTCAAATGTTTAAATATACTTACATAACATTTTGTCAGTAAATGTACTATATAATACAGATGAAACGTGGTTCGTAGACACTCTGTTTAAAACTGTCAAAGACCATACAAAGTCTAGCCACAAGTGATAATTTGATGTAACATCAGGAGTTAATGAATTTATATATTCCTGTATTTACAAACAAATAATATATATATATATATATATATATATGTCATATGACTATAATCATATGACAGACATATGTCATATATATATATGACATATGAATATAGTTGATGTAATACCTGAAGATTATTCATAGTTTTAGGAATATAACCAAACGAAGCTAAACATCCTATAATCGAAGTAACATCTTGAAACCTTAATTTTTCTAGATTATTATTAGCCCATAATAAAATGGCATCTAATACATCACGATTTTTATACTTAAGTAATTTTAAAGACATTGCTATTGAACCCATAGTAGGTCCTTTATCATTATCAGGTAATTCATTGAGTAATGTAGACATTATTTTCTCCAATAATATCTAGAAATAAATAAATCATTTATATTATTATTCGATAAAATTACATGCAATTTAAGTTGATTACCTCATCTGGATAATTTAAAACAGCCAAACTGTACAAAATATCACCACACATTCTTGTATTTAATTTTTTGCCGTACATACTGATATTATAAGTTAATGTTTTTAACAGTGGTATATTTCTATCACTGGTGTATGATAACTTTTTGAGTATCTATAAAATAACGAATGAAAATTGAATAAGAAACAATGAAAGATTACAATTTTAACAATTATATTGGACAAACCTGAATTATTTTGGGTGTTGACAATGGTAATAATCCAATGTTACTATCCAATTTTGTGGATTCATTTTGAGTTATTTTGGATTCTGAAACTGTTGTTCGTTTTTCTACGTTGGGCTTTAAATTAGAAATTTGACTTAAAATTTGTTTAACTTGATCAATTGTTATATTTGGATCGTTCATAATACCAATCAAATCTTTAGTATTTTTAGTCTTAACTATTTTATCATCTAAAGACATAAAAGTATTAGTTTGCAATTTGTCCGATGATGATGATGATGATAATGATGATGATGATGATGATGATGATATCTGTGATACATTTGTTTGTTCTTGTAATAATTTTTCTTTCTTGGAATATTTGTTATCATTTTGAATGACACTTTCTTCGTGCTACAAAAGAAAATTATTTTTATATAAATACATATATATATGGATACACATTTAATTGAATAAAATTTCATTATTTGGTATTACACATAACAAGCACAAACGTATTACAAGGTTTACCTTATTTAAGTTACTGTGTTCTGGACTTATTACACTTGTACTTAAAAATGAACTTAATCTCCAATACGGAAATGTTCTAATTGTCGCATTGAATATATTTAAATGCAATGACAACATTGTAAGATACGTTTTTAATATTAATTTATATAATAACGCATATAAACCAATGACAAGAGTTATATTTTCAAAGTATCATTATGCGTTAATCGTGTAAACGCGACAAATTGATGAACACTCTTTTTAAATAATATATTGCATATATATATATATATATATATATTTGATAAATAAGTTAATTACGTATATAAATTGTATGAAACTTTTGAAAGAATACTTTTAGCATTTAAACAAAAAAAGATTTAACTCGTGTTTAGGTTATACCACACAACGTGTGAAATAATCAAAAGGAAATTTAATAAAAAAAAGTGCCATCTATCATTTAAATTTGTTATCTAATCATATACCCATATATGATAAGCAAATTTCTAATCAATATGATTTATCTTTTTCTATGAATTATAAAGGGACAGGTATTATCGACAGTCGATAAGATCGCATTCTTTAATTGTACGTCGATAAAATCGCATTCTTTAATTGTACGTCGATAAAAAGATTTCCATTCTTACCGACTTAACTCTACTGTGCAGAAAAAGGAAGAAAAAAAAAAAAGAAAAAATTAAAATCTACAAATTAAAAATGTTTGCGCTTAATTACATATGTTATACGTGGTAACATATGTTTTTTTCTTTGACAAAAATATGTTTTGATGAAGTCTTTTAGAGCGTGACATTTATTATCAGTGCATATAATTAGTTACTTTCTTTTCTTTTTTTTTTTTTTTTTTTTTTTTTTTTTTTTTATCTATATATATATATTTATACATCAGGATGTGAAATCAATTAAATTACATGCAAAAAACAAGATTTATAATATTGCCAGATAATTTTTTTTTTTTCTTTCTTACACCTGTATATATACAATTGTTAATGTATATTTTAGAATATTCACTTTCACATAAGTAAATCAATTAGGATTCATTAAAAGGTGCGACGAGCAATTAAAATGCTACAGATGAAAAACTAACTCATCGATCCATTCCTAATTCTGTCAGGTCAATGAGCCTAATTGTAAAGAACCGCGCCCTTAAACAAACATCAAAAGAAATGATCTATTTGCACGAAGGATTATTGTCTAGATTTGCATTGAAAAGTATCCTATCAATTAATAACCCGAGAACGTTTCTTTTCTGTGTTAAGAATTTATTTTTCTTTTTTTTCTTTTTTTCTTTTTTTTTTTTTTTTTCTTGATTAAAAATCACTAAAACATTTTGTTCATGTGCTTCTCTTGGCTTTGATGATGATATCTTAATGATTAAAATCTATAAAATCTATGTAGAATATTATATAACAATATCTAAAGATAAGAAATAAATAAAAAGCGAGTATTTCATTTGTGACATCGAACAATAAAATAATTCCATCATTAATCTGACATTTATGAAATGTCATTTAAAAAAAAAAGAAAAAAGAACTAACATGAGTAGAAAAAAAAAAAACAAACAAACAAAAAAACTTTGCTCAACTATCACATTGATCTCGTGGTCAAATATTTTTTGGCGCGAACGGATGAAATATTTGAATGTTTTCAAACTAATCGGAGATTTAATTTGAAAAAAAAAAAAAGAAAAAGAGAAAACTAAACGAAAGAAAGTTGAGTTTTTCATTTCTCGAATTTTAATTATAATTCAAAAAACAAAGAAAACAATAAAATAAATCATCTATGAATAATAAAGAGTAATAATAAAAAAAAAATAAAATAAAATAAAAGTGAGGTAAAAATATCTTGCGTATGTATAAAAAAAAGATGGGACGAATTAATCGAGTATAAAAAGAAAAAAAAAAGAAAGTGAAAAAAGAAATGAACAATAGTTAACATTTTAATTTTAATTTTAATTTTAATTTTAATTTTTTTTTTTTTTTAAATTGATAAGTCGCAAAAGCTGATAATGGTGTTAGTGTATCACATATACTATCTACCTGCCCGTGACATAATATATGATACGTTTGGATCACGTCAATATTCTCTTTCGTCGTCATTGGTGTATAACAGCAACTCGAAGGAAAGAAAACCGGCAAACCCGTCCACGTTTCTTCGACAGTCGTCGTTTAGGACCGGCAACGTGCAGTGAGTGCTCCTGAACAATCGAATTTTTCTATTAGGATACTTTTCCAGGATGGTCAATCGTATCACTTCAATATCTTTGATAGTAGGTTAGTAGAAATTATGATCAATATCAATCAATAGATCAAATTTTATTTTTTATGTTTAATTTTATTATTATTATTATTTAAAAATATATATGTATAGTTTTTTTTTTAAATATATTTTATGTACAAAATTATAATATGGTAATATTTGATATATTTGTTAATTCATAATTAGGTTAATCACCGACTATTAAGTTGATTTTTATTTTACAAAATTATTTTAATATTAAATTTGAATTTTATTATTTTAAACTTACAATTATTTTTTTTT
>NW_015149041.1:381022-407330 GCF_001465965.1 Polistes dominula | reverse complement strand
TTTTTTTTTTTTTTTTTTTACAAGTGCATACACTTGCTTGCATCGTATTTTTATATCATATTCTCGACAGTGAGAGAAAAAATTTAGAAATATAAAAAAAAAAAAATACAACATACACACACACACACAAACGATTTAATGAATCACGTCATTTGTGAAAAAGGTTCACTGGCCTTGATCCAAAAGAAAAATATCAAAACTATCTTTTTATCTCTATCTTTCTCACTCTTTCGCATTTTTCTATTCTAACTGAAGAAGCTTATCATAGGAGACACAAATAAAAAAAGCCTTAGAAAACTTTCGATCCTGACGAATAATAAAAGAGGATTTTAAAAATGTTTTCTGGCACAACCAAACCCATTCCCCTTCTATTCTACAAAAGTATAATAACCATTGAAATATTTTCTTTCCTTTTCTCATCCCCTTACTCTCTCTCTCTCTCTCTCTCTTTTATTTATTTTTCAGATAACAAAATTCAATAGGAGTTTCAATTAACATATTTTGCAATTAAATTTAAATGTAAAACTTGTCGACCATTTTTCCCGCCAACTTCTCTCATTATAGTTTCTTTTCAATTTTTCAAAATGGCGAATTTAGTTGAACACGCAAGTATTTCGTTTGTATGCATGTGTATGTTTTTTTTTTACAATGAAATTTGATGTAAAACTTGTCAATCATTTTTCCCGCCAACTTCTCTCATTTGTTTCGTTTCAATTTTTCAAAATGGCGAACTTAAACACTCAAGTATTTTATTTCTATGTTATTATTAATATGTGTTGTGTGAGTAATTCATGCTTTGATAGATATTTTTCTAGGCACAATAAGGCATTATAAACGTTTTATTATTCAGATAGTTGTTAAATGTCTTACAATGAATTATTTTTGGTAATTATAATATACTTACACAAATGTATGCGTTTATGAGAAACGACGACGACGACGACGACGACGACGACAACGACAACGATGATCAAAATAACGATGACGATGATGATGATCATTGAAGAATACAACGTAGAAGAAGAAGAAGAAGATGATGATGATGATGAATAAAACGACGATGACGAGGAATCTAGGACGAAGGATGAGAAGGACAACGATGAAAAAACGAAGAAACGACGAAGACAACAACATAATTAATTTTTTTTCTCTTTTTTTTTTTTTTTCTTTTTCTTTTCTATAAATAATGCTGATCCTCGGATTACGTAATTTCTAAAAACTATATTTACAACAAGGAAAGCAGCCTTTTTGTCGTTGTTAAATCGTAATATACGAAATTATTATTTATTATTATTATTATTATTATTATTATTCATTATTAATATTATAATATTATTATTATTAATATTTTTATTATTATTATTATTATTAATATTAATATTATTGACTCTCGCGCTTATTTTCCTTGCTCTCGTTTTATCGTAATGTGTGTGTTGTTTTTTTTTTTTCTTTTCCTTTTTTCCTTTTATTCATTTATTTATTTATTTTTATTTTTATTTTTTTTTTTTGTTAACTTTTAAAGTGTAATTTATTTTTCATTTAATTTCAAATTCTTTCTTCCTTTCTTATTTATTTTTGTTTTTTTTTTTTTTGGATTATTAAATCGTAGGTGTATACACACAACATAAAAGAGATGTTCTTTTTCTTTCGTTGTTTTTTATTTGTTTATTACTTATTATTTATTGATTTATTAAATTAATTTCTTCTTATGGGATTCGTTCCTCCCCCCTACTGTTGTTTCATTTTTATTCAATAAAAATTTTCATATCGGAAGACGATCGATGAAATAAAATAATCAATAACAAAATAATCATCGCACATAATAATAATAATAATAATAATAATAATAATAATAATAATATTGGGTTGTCCGGTAAAGTTTGTGCCGATTATGTTGAAATATGTTTTGCAATTTAAGTTTTGTTGTTGTTGTTGTTGTTGTGGTATATATAATAAGTGCCATTTTGTTTCACACACTTTTTCTCCATCTTTGAGAGTAATTTACAAAATTTTTTCAGGTTTTTTTTTTTCTAGCAAAATAACTTTAATGCCATCTATCGGAAATCGGCACGAACTTTTCGGACAATCTAATAATAATAATAATAATAATGATTATTATTATTATTATTGTTAATATTTATTTTTCTTTATCAATTATTATTATTATTATTATTTTTATTATTATTTTCATTGAGATAATAAAATCTGTGATTTGATCCTTTGATCGACTTCCGTGTATGTGTTGTTGTTGTGTTGTTGTTTGTGTATATAATGTTTATGTTGTGTATGATGTGTGTGTGTGTGTGTCTTATCTTGCGGCAAGAGAGACTAGAGTCGCATAATTCGTATTTTATCATTGTCCTTGATTGAAGAATCTTCCCATGCATGCGTACATGTGTGCATTTAAGTAAACAAATACTTGCACAACTCGTTGATGACGATGCTCGGTGGATAATAAATATTATTTTTTGTTTTTTTGTTTTTTTGTTTTTATAATTCGAATCATTTCTTTTCTTTTCTCTTCTTCTTTTTTTTTTAGGTTAGTTTTAATAGTATATTTGTTTTATATATATAAGTATTTTATTTATTTTTTTTTGTGCGTAGGAAATTTGTATTATCAAAATATGGCTATCGATCAACCCGCGTTGTTATTATTATTATTTTATTACTATCATTACTATCATAACTATTATTAATATTATTATTATTATTATCATTATTATTATCTTATTACTATTACTATTATTATTGTTATTTATTACAATTATTGTTATTTAATATTATTATTATTATTATTAATTACTATTATTATTATTCATTGTTATTATTATTATTATTATTATTATTAATTATTAATTATTAATATTATATTTATTACTGTTTCTCTCTATTTTTTTTTTGTTTTGTTTTGCATGTAACGATTTTAAATGGCAATTGCATGGCGATTGAAAAACCATATTTGTTTTTTTTTTTTTATTTTGTGTAACAACAAAAAGTGAGAAAAAACAAAAAATCATAGAATATGCCATGAAGATTAAAAACATTCAACAATCTTTGACTAAAAGCAATAAAAATTTCTAATCAAATCTTACCCCCTCCTTTCCCTCTCCACCCCCACTCCCGTCACCACCGAGCATTGTCAAAAACACATGCACTGTAGCTTCTTTTTTTCTTTTCCTTTTTGTTTATTATTATTATTATTATTATTATTATTATTATTGTGTTATACACAAAAAGTTAACAATTGTAACGTATCTGGATTATTATTGGCCCGTTGTTGATCGGTTCGGTAGAATTGAAATGGGGATTTACAATTTTGTATAAAAAAAAAAAAAAAAACAAAGAAAAAAAGAAACCCAAAAAATAAAAATAAAAAGAGGTAGGAACGAATTTTAACAACAACAAAAAAAAAAAAAAGAAAGAAAATCATCGATATGAACACACACACGTGTCATTTTTCAATTATCCAATCATTTGTTTCCGCCATTTTTTTCTTGGTTGTCTCTATAATAAATTTTGTCCTATTTACATACACAACTATACAAATACAGCATAAATACGCAAATTCTTTCCCCGTTTATCTCTTTTTAATTTTTTTTCTGTTTTTTTTTTTTTTTTCGTTTTGTTTAATTCATTTGTTTGTTTGTTTTTTTTTGCTTCTTTTTCCTTTTTTTTTTTTCTTTTTGTTTTATTACATATTACACATTTTGTAAGGACACATCTAAAATAAGGGCTTGCACATAAGTGACGACATTTTGAAAATTTTCGATCGTTCCTTCGTTTATGTTTATTTTTATGTTTATGTTTATGTGTTTTGTGTATCTGTGTGTGTGTGTGTGTGTGTATATATATATTTTACAACAAAAAAAAAAGAAAATAATTACAATTCAATATCCTGCAAAATATCAAAGCTGGATCGAAAAGTAATGGCGTCGTTACTACGCATGTCAAATTATATCTAACATTTGAAATAAAAAAAAACCGATTGATATTTAAATTATTTAAATTATTATTACAAAATTTGCATATCAGATATAAAAAAAAGGTTGTTGATAACGTGCCTAATTAATTGAATTAATTAATTCATTGAATTATTGAATATAATAATACCAAATTGTTATTAGAAACAAATTTGTTTGAATTTTGAGGTTAACACAAGCGACATTACTTTCCCGATCCGCCCTAATACAATGGAACATTTATGTTTTTTTCTTAACAAAATCTTGCGACATTAAAAGAGTGTGTTGTGTAGTGGTGTATTTTTAATCCCTTTTTTTGTTCATCCCTTATCGGATGATATCGTTTATTAAATCGTTCATTTCCGTTCTTCTTAGGAAGAAAAAAAAAACAAAACAAAAAAAAAATTAAAGGAAGAAGACACACGATCTTAGCGAAGAAAAACGATGCAATTTAAACTCTCTCTCTCTCTCTCTCTCTCTCTCTCACACATTCTCTCTCTCTTGTTTTCTTTCATTCTCTCTCTTTCTTTGTTAAATTTTTCTTATCACAGTAGATAATAATTATTACTGTAGTACGAAATTACATTCACATTTTCTCTCTCTCTCTCTCTCTCTCTTTCATTTCCTGCAGCTGTTGCTGTTCTTTGAATTTGAACAGGCAGGCGCGTGCGTGTTTTCTTTTAGTTATATATATATATATATATAAAAAAAAAAAAAACAACAACAACAACTAAAAAAAACGCGAGCTCGGGTGAGAAGACGCAGTAATATACTGCGCCTGCATTCTTTCCTCATTCCTAAATATTGGTTGTTATATTGTGCACCAGGAAGGAAGATGAGAAGGCACAGTGTATTTACAAATTACAATGATCGTCGTTAAGAATATATAATATGTACACATTTAACAACACCCCTCATTAAACGGTAAGAAAACAAATGAATTAATTTTACCGAATGTGAGAGGTGTCTCTCTCTCTCTCTCTCTCTATTTAGAAATACAGATCTTATTTATAAGATGTCTCCCCCGGTCCTATTATTCAACCGATTCCTCGTTCTCCTCTAATTTCAAAGAAAAAAATAAAAAACAAAAGAAAAAGAAGAAGAAGAAGTTCATCTATTGTTCTTCAAGGTCGGACAAGATTGTTTTTCGGTGTTGTTATTTGTTTTTTACATGTTGAAATTGAATGACTTCCAACCAGGTTGAACAATTAATAATAATGATGATGATGATGATAATAATAATAATATCGCGAGTACGAGGAATATAGGAAGAAACTTTGACTTGTTGGTTGAATTAAAATGAGAATAATATGTAGCGAAGTTTATAATAATCCTCGCATGATCACTCGCGGATCACCTACACGGGGCTAATAGAACTTCGAGCCAACAGGGACAAGAGGTAACCTCCTGTCTCGAGTATTTGGGTCCCCAGCCTTTGGCGAAGCTGATGCGGACGGAGTTAATGTCGACAGGGCCCGATGAAAAACCGGAAGCTGCATTGTTATTGTTCCTCGAATTGCACCCTGGTCCGTTGTATGAAGAAGGAAGTTGTAAGACTTTGGCTCGGTCAAATATGTTCAAGCAAAAGCCCGGTGGCACTCGGTAGACCAACAGAGTTCGCGATTCCGGATCGTCTAAGGTCGGTGAGTTCACGAAGATCGGACTCTCCGATCTGTTGTACGCCCACACGCCGTCGGCTTCTTGGCTCAGCATGATACCTAAGAAAGGATAACAGTATATACTTGTGTTAAAGAAAGATTAAGATAAAGAGAGAATGAGAAATATCCTTTGCAATAAGATGATAATACCAGATAAAATAGATCTCAAATCAATCAATCAATCGATCTAAACGATCTTTTTCAATAGAACAACTTACCGAGACCAATTTTACTGCGGGTTTTTAGTACCGAGGGTGGTGCTACGTGATTTTCTGCTAACGTTGACAAACATAGACCATTGCCATCATGTAATGAATCGAAAACGTTAACTGTTAACGGTTCAACGGGGTAAAGACGACCAACTCTACCACCAAGTTCCCAATACGCTAACGTGCACCATTCCTTTTGGTCAGTCTCCCCTGAAACAAATAAATATAAACAATTTATTATTATAATAATGAAAATAATAAATTACTCGGTCGATAAAGAAATTGTTGTATAGATTCCTAAAGATCTTTGAGATAGTTTTTCTTTTTTCTTCGATAAATTGAACACAGTCGATAAAGTAGAAACATCCTAAACGTGATACGATCACCGTAGGAAAAATGATCCTTATTTTGCGATAAAAATGGTTAAGTAGAACACACGTTTTAAAGGAATATATATATATACGTGCATTTCAACGAACCGAAAGAGAAAAAGAGAGGGAAAAAGAAGAAAGAGAACCTCGGAAAGTCCCACGCGTCTCGACTCGTTCGTTCATCGTGGGTAAGCAGCCGGCGCCAGCCAGATTCGAGACTAGACAAGAAGACAGAACACGATGGAGAAAGGGAACGGGAATCCGAAACGGGGGGATTTGGGGAGAAAGAGAACGAGAAGGAAGGAAGGAAGGAAGGAGAAGGAGGGCCAAGCAGGCAGGGCTGGAGGAATAAACGTTGGGGTGGGAGGTTAGGAGGGACAAAAAAGGGGGAAGTTAGAAGGTGCAGGTTGATGGGGTATGTTGGGCAATCGTTACCTGCCTTCTTCCGTTACCTAAGAATTTTCTCCTAACTTTTTGTTGCTTTTCCTTTTTTCATCAATAACTTCTCAAAAGTTTTTTTTTTTGAACGTAACCCTGCAATGTCGACACTTTATTTATCATTTAATGAAAGTTCAACATATAATTCCTCATAATCTTTTTTTATATTTTAAATCAACACATGAGGGGGAAGGGAAAAAGAGATCATGATCTATGAAAGAGGAAAAAAAGTTTGAAAAAAGGAAATGAACGATCGAAGTGTAATGGTGCGCCATCTTTGATATTTGTTAACGACCGATGGTAAAAACGATTTATCGACAATTTTTAATAGTGTGCGATAATTTAGGTGAATACTATATATATATATATAATAGAACGATCGTGTATATATTATATATACATGTGTGAAAGTAATTTTAAAATTATACATATGTGTAGATGCACACGTGTGTGTTCAGTGTGTTGCATTTATGTGCATAAGTAGAAAGAGAAATGTAAGAATAAATCTCTTGAAACTTTAGGAATGTACATTTGAAAATACAGGATAATAAAAATCGTTAAATATCGATCGAGAATAACGTGTGGGATATTTGTGCAGAGATATAATTCGTGGTTATTATAAGGTTATAAGATTTGGAGGTTATGGTGGTAAAAGAAAAAGCAAAGAGAGTAGAGGAAAAGAGAGGAGAGTAGGATAGATAGAGGAAGAAAGGACGAAAGAAAGAAAGAAAGAAAGAATGAGAGAGAAAGAGATGGTGTGTCGAAGCTCTCTCTCTCGCTCACTCTCTTTGCGTCGCGTAGAACTTGACGTGGGGTGAGAGGCGGGGTTCCTCTGCTTCCACCAGATAAAAATAGATATTACGAGTTTACCGCGGCGCCAAGATTGCGGGGTATCGCGACGATTACGTCATCGGTAGTAGCGCGAGTGGTTGGAGCAAGGACGCCTGTCGCGTCGCCCGTTGTCGTCGTCGTCGTCGTCGTAGTCATCGTAGTCGTCGTTGTTGTCCCTCATCGTTTGCGTTCAAAGTTTTTCGTCAATTGTTATTTTTCGATTTAAATATGGTTAAAAAAAAAAACATGGCCGCCGTTTAGAACTAAACCGCCCGCCATATTGGAACTTAGGAAAATTCGCAGCGTGTTGATCGTCGTCGTCGTTTGCGTTCAAAGTTTTTCGTCAATTTTTATTTTTCGATTGAAATATGGTTGAATAAAAAACATGGCCGCCGTTTAGAATTAAATCGCCCGCCATATTGGAACTTAGAAAAATTCGCAGCGTTCAAATAATTCATCAAAAATTGAAAGCGTTTAAATGACAGATTTACAAAAACAAAAAAAAAATGTGCATTTATAAGCAAAAATTATTGCAAGAATGACGAATGACGAATTTGTCTTTTTTTAATGATTCCTTCTTCTTCTTCTTCTTCTTCTTCTTCTTCTTCTTCTTCTTCTTCTTCTTTCTCTCTCCGTTGCACTAGACAGACAGACAGAGAGAGAGAGAGAGAGAGAGAGAGAGAGAGAGAGTGGTCTTTGACCAAGAGATATGAACACATTTTTCTCTCGAGGCGTAGTCGATAAAATTATACGCGAATCATTTTTGAGTATTGTAACTATGGCTACGTAAGAGTAATAAATGTGTGTATGTATTTACGTGTCTCTTTCTTTCTCTCTCTCTCTCTCTCTCTCTCTCTCTTTAAGTATATACATAAGATACATTGTATCTACATTGCGTATGTAAATACAGGTAAATACATAGTTTTGATTTTCTACAGTTAGACAAGACAGAAATTAGAGAGAACTCTGATACTCATTTTAATTTGAATTTGAGTGCACAAAGGTTAAAAGTTAGTTTAATATATCTCTGCGTTTTTTTTTTCTTTTTTGTCTTTTTCTTTCTATTTTCTTTTGGATTACGGTCGTTTGTCTTTTAACTATCCACCGAGATATAAACCGCCCACTTGGCTTTATAGAAATGAGGCGCGCCAGACGCTCGAGGGTAATAAGTGCTTGAACGATCGATCGTTGATCTAACGTCGCGTATCCCCGTCCAAGATCCATGCATACACACACACACATACACATACACACGCAACAAGCATGCACGCTACTCACGTATACATATATATAAAATTAATCTAATATTTATATATATATATATTTTTTAATAATTTATTATATATTTAATATATTATTTTATTATATAAACAACAAATAGAGTAGGTATGCATAAAAATTTGTATTAAATTATTAAATAAACAATTCTTCCATCTATTATTCATATTCAATTAGTATTGATGAAGAAATAATTATAATTGACAATGAATAATTTCCTGAGATTCATAAATACGAGACGATTACTAATATTAATAATGATGATGATGATGATGATGATAATGATGATGATGATGATTTTTGTATGGTTCCTGTAGGTGTAAGAAAGAAATGAAATTATTGAAGAATAAATCCATGGATTCTAACGAAAAGATCATGGACACATCGAATTGCTCGCAACGCCTCGAAGATCTCTCAAGAAGTCGACCTTTCCTGTCGCATACCAATCGGCACGCAGCTTATATACGTAGTACTTACTTCATGGCAAGGTGTATCCTACGTAACTATACATATATATATGTGTGTGTGTGTGTGTGTGTGTATGCGTAAATACACCATCATACCGATGGAAGAAAGAGAGAGAGAAAAAAAAATACAAAAAAAAAATGTTCAAAGAGAAAGAGAGAGAAACATGCGACAGTGCCGGCTAAAGCATCTGTTAGTCTCGTTTGGAATGCGATATGATCGTTGAACGTTGGGTTGTCTCCTCTCATTTCAGGGATTACGAATTTATATCACACATTTACATATACATATCATCTATATAAAAAAAATGTATAGGTGTGTGTATCTTCTATTTATTTTTTTATTGTGTATATATTTTTTGTTATCCCAAAGCGTGACGGAGAGGTGGCTGGTGGAGGTGGGTGGGGGGTACAATCGATTAATTACGCGGACCTTTCGGAGGATCTCGCGTGTCAAAGCTTCTTTCCTCGTATATAAACGAGAAAGAGAGAAAGAGAGAGAGAGAAAGAAAGCGTAAAAGTCGTAAATTTAAGGTTATCGGATTAGATGGCTTCTCTCATTCGATCTTTCTACGTCACGCACGCCTTCTGCACTAAATATGGAAGAGAAGACCAACCAACCAACCAATCAACCAACCAACCAACCAAGAAAGAAAGAGAAAGAGAAAGTAGTTTACTTGGGAATATAAATTTGAATGGGTTAAGAGAAGAAAAAAACAAGTTTTCAAAAGTTACCATGTAAAATAATATAGGGATAAGAGAGAATGATTACTATGATTGGGCAAACTTTATCGATCGATTGTAAGAAGAAAAATAGAAAAAGGCAGAAATAGAGAGAAACAGTGAGTGAGAGAGAGAGAGAGAGAGAGAGACTAGGCATGCATTGTCGTGTCAAATATATTAACACGTTGAACGCCACGCGAATTTTGACGGAAATCTTCGTCAGGCCACGCGAACGTAAGTTTGCAAAACGTAAAGTTGAACGTCAGGCATCGGTGTCTGACACGGCCTGAACGTGAAGTTTAGTGTCAGTCATTTATGACTGACGTGACACTCAACGCATTAAATGTACATTCCACACTGTGATGAGGGTTGACGGGGGGTGAGGGGTGGGAAGGGGCTAGGTAATAGATGAAAACTATTACATAGAAACGTGTAAGATACTATTTCTATTATATCTTCTGTTAACTGAAAAAGACATTGAAATGAGATAGGATCTATGAGAATGGAGATGGGGGATAAGGGGGTGACACACGAACTTTTGTCGTTACAACTGAGGGACTAGGAGGAGGAGGAGGAGGAGGAGGAGGAGGAGGAGGAGGAGGAGGAGGATGAAGGGAATGGGATAAAAGATTAAAGGAAACATAGATAGATTGGATAGAAAGATAGAAAGATAGATAGATAGATAGATAGATATAAAGTGAACAAGACACGCTAGAGCATCGATTCTTATCCCTGAGTGTACTTTTCTCTCTCGGTTGGTGTATATCGAGAACAAAGGACGATTGTGGACGAAGCTTTAAGGATATCGACGAAGAGAGAAAGAGACTCCTGGTTTGTATTAGTAGTAGTAGTAGTAGTAGTAGTAGTAGTAACATTGGAAAGAATAAGTGAGTGACTGAGAGAGAAAAAGAAAAAGAAAAGAAGAGAAGAGAAGAGAAGAGAGAGAAAGAGAAAGCAAAACGTAAAGCGTCGCGCGAGTGCCAATGTGTTTTCCCAGTTGGGTCAAACACCCTGAAGCTCTCTCTCTCTCTCTCTCTCTTTCTGTCAGATAAGGTTCCCAACCTTGGCACGGCCAAGCAAAGTAAGTAGCCTGCGTAACCGTAGGTGCCGCACTTACGACACACGTTGAGTTTAACCGCACCGCACCCGTACCGTACCGCACCGTACCGCGTACCGTACCGCACGATACCTCATCACCCGGGGACCCGTGATGTTGTTGCACGGTTGTCGTTGTGTCGTCGTCGAATGCAGAAAGTCTTACACATACACGACTACATTAAGGAATCGTGCGTGCTAACAGCCATTAAAACACACGCGTCTCTATTTCTTAAACGAATATGTTACTACTACTATTATTACGTGCATAGATACATCAAATAGAAAAAATAAAGGACAATGTAAGGAGCTTGATGTGTATCCTTATAAAAATTTCGAATAATAATCATCAATTCCCTATTGTGCAAAACTAATAACGAAATTCTATGATAGTAATGAGTTCTCAACCCCCCCCCACCCCACGCCATATTGTTTCGGCGCCATTTTGAAAAATGTTTCTCAGTTTCTCCACAGAGAGATATATTATATATATACATATATATTTATATGTGTGTATGTATGTTAATGCAAAATAATCCTTTCTTGAACCACCCACGAAGCTTTATTCTATCGAGCGAAGCATCGTTAATTACCGTGGCAGGTAATAAACACGCTTGAACGTGACACGAGCTGAGGAGAGCAATCGTGCGCGCGAGCGCGCACACGAATGCAAAAGCGCACGTCAACGCAAAACGCATACGCGGGAAATGCAAACGGGAAACCAAGAAGTTTACTACTATAATGTAAAAGTAGAAAAAGAGGTAGTGGCCGGTGGATTACATATATATAAATGTATAGGTGTGCGAGACGTGACCCTTGTCCTTCAAACGGCCTTTCTACGAGCTGCCGTACGCGTTCGACTGGGTGTAGGTACGCCATACGTGTCGCATACCTAACAAACGCGCGTACCATGCGACGAGAAAGCCGGCCACCGACGCACCCGTCGTCGTCGTCGTCGTCGTCGCCGTCGTTTCAAAGTAAGTATATAAACGTTGCATATGTGTATGTGTGTAGATATGTATGTATACTATACGTTCTTCACCTACGTACAGAGAGATATGTATGCGAGGCGCGCGAGTGTGCACAACGCGACCGGCTGCCGGTTCGACATAACCTACGATTCTTCTATACCAGTAGCGTAACTCTAAAACATCGTACCCCCCTCCCCGTACAAAATTTTGTACAAAATTAATTAACATATTTTTAATATAATTTATTTTTGATAATAATTTTATAGATTTATATACCACGGGATATTTAGATGAATATAATTTTAATAATACAAATTATAAACATATTTATTTTTTGTAACACGTTGACCGTCGTATGTTATTTCAATGAGTGTACCCCACGGGACCTCATAGTTATCATATAATTTTGTATTTTATGCTTATGTTAGAATTGTTGCGAATATATGACAAAATAATACCTTGTGCAGGATTCAAATCAATAGTGTTAATAAAATTTTGTAATAGGAATATTATAGTAACTGAGGATTGAGTTATTCGAGCGTAGGTATATCCGGATGGTTAACACCAAGAAGACTCTTCTAACAATGATTAAAAATACGCGACACAGCACAGCACGCGCCTGTGCTCACGCTATTCAGTATACATGTGCGTCTGCGTGTGCGTGTGCGTATGAGTATGCGTGTGTCTCGTTAAATAGACAAATGCTCGCGATACGTAAATACGAATACGCCGCCAACGAACGCGACACACAACACGACGACGACGACGAGAACGACAACGACGAGGACGGCGAGTTTAGAGGAACGTTGTTTGCCCGCGATAAGAGGACAAACTGTACACTCGGCTAGTGGCGCCTGTATCTTTTAACCAGTGACGGATCAGTTGTGCTAGAATCCAATGGTGCCACTTTCCAATAATTTTCTCTCATTGAACTTCAAAAATTCATCTTCATCGTCGTCATCATTATCATCGTCATTATCATTGCAATTTTTATTCATAATTATTTGCTGATAAATTTGCAATTACCCCCTCCCTTTTCTCTTCTCTCTCCATTTTCTATACCCCCACTCTTTTCTTTACCCCCACTTCGCGTAATTTTCTTCGACACCTCGTTTATCATCCAATTACAAAATTATATCTAACGCCTTATCTGTTTTATCGACCGAGTATTGTTTGTTTTTATATAAATTTGGAAAAAATTATCATAATCATCGTCATCGTCATCGTTATCGTCATTGTCATTGCAAATTTTTATTCACAATTATTTGCTGATAAATTTCCAATTACCCTCTCCTTTCTCTCTACCCCCACTCCGAGTAATTTTCTTTGGGACCTCGTGCATCGTCCAATTAAAAAATTATATCTAACGCGTTATCTGTTTTATCGACCGAGTAAATTCTTTTTTATAAATATGGAAATAAATCTAAACAAAATATGAAAAATTGGACACACAAAAAAAAAATAAATGTATAACGAAAGAAGTAAAAGTAATTTAAGTAAGTAACAAGTAATTTAAAAGGATTTAGCATAATTTTATTAGTTTTTTTAAAATATTTATTTTTGCATAGAAGCATCCATAATGCTTTCTTTTTAATATTTTCTCTTGGAAAGCTTCTCGCAGGTAACGATCGATCGAGGGTGAAGGCAACACTTCGTAGTCGAAACTAGTTATGTACAATACCACTACTACTACTACTACTACTACTATTAATGTGTATAGTAACCGCGTAATGACCCGATCGTGTATGCTAACTAATACACACACATATATATACCACCATGAACCTGTATACTCACGCACACATAATATATATACATATTTCGCACAAACTTGCATTTGAGTTAGTCAGAAGTTGTATTATGAGTGATAAAAGTCTGGAACGGATTAACTGCCAAGTAAAAAAAAATTAAAAAAAATAAAAATAAAAAATAGAAATAAAAGAAAAGGAAAGGAAAGGATAAAAATAAAAATAAAAATAAAAAAGAAAAAAAAGAATATGAAAAGGAAAAGAACCTTTGATTGAACGTAGCATGCTGAGAGATAGACCAACTAGGAATAAGAACGAAAAGCATTCGGCGAACGGCATTCCTTTACACGCGACTATGATTCACGGTGGTCTCGTAATAACATAGATAAATACAATCAAATAAAAATAGATAAATAGAAAAATAGAAAGAAAAAAAAAAAAGAAGAAAATAAAATAAAATGCATTTGATCGAATCAAAGTTCGATTCACGTTTATTACACACCTTTCCTGTGCGTTTATGGGACTTTAATGATCATTGGGTAAGAACCGATGATTCGCATACATTCACAACTTATTCAAACACATACATAAGTAGAATCAAGAATAATGATTTTCGTTGGTGACCTCGTACATAACCGAAGTAAGAAGAAAACGAATAAGAATGGAGAAATCGTATCGAACGAGTTGTTGTATTCGTCGTTTGCCTTGAAATTGTTCCACGAAGGTTTTTTTTTCGATGGATACCGGTGTAAAGAAAACACGGCGTCAGAATACAATTTTATTTTATTTTTTTTTTTTTTATCACCAATTTGAAATTCACCTAACCGGATGATCTTGGTATCTGATGACAAGGTCCATCTGATGTTTTTGAATTTGACGATTCATTCCAATAATAATAATAATAATAATAATAAAAATAATAATAAAAAAACTTTTTAGTGTTTTGTGTCAAAATATTCAAAATGAAACAAACTATTATAGTTGTATGAGAATGAAAAATTGGTTGAAATAAATTTTTATCCTCGTATTGTGGTGACTAAGATCGATGACAGTTTAATGGTAAATAAAAAAAAAAAGAAAAGAAAAGGAAGAAGAAGAAGAAGAAGAAGAAGGAAAAGCAAACTTTTATATACCCTTTTTTTCCTGTTGATCTATAATAAGTGATCGCTGCATGTGTACCTGTTGTTGAGAACTATACCGAGAGACAGGTGAATCGATGATGACTTCTCTAACATGAAGATGTTTTCCTAATACTTCTTTTTGTATCAAATAAAATAGACAATCGTAAAGAATTTTGACCAAATTAGTTACCCAAATAGTGGAAGATTATATACTATATATATATAAATATTAGAGCTCCGGATAGCTCAGTGGATAAAGTGATCATTTTTTATCTTAACAAGTATAAAATCGTGGGTTCGAATCCCCCTAGGGGGTACAGATTTTTTTCAGTTCACAACAGTAGTATTAAATAATATTAATTAATAATAATATTACAATATTAATAAAATTAATATTAATATATAATATTATAATACACTTATTCATAATAAATACAAAAAATTAATTATTAATATTATAATAATTATTCAAATAAATATATAAAAATTCTTTTATACCAATGAACTATACCCTACCTAACCACGTGAATAGAAAACTTTTACGAACATTCTATGCACATTTATCACTCAAATAAAAATCAAAATATATTGTGCACGTAAAATAGTTAAGAAGAAAGAAAGATATATTTTCAAGAAAAACGATTAAATAAAATAAACGTAAGTAATCGTAAAAAGATAGTATGAAAAACAACGAAAGTAATAAAAAAAAAACGTGTTTCCCAACTTGTAAATAATTCAACGTGTTTCCTCTCTCGTCGGACGAGCGTTGATGTTTCTTATTGCTAATAAACAATCTAAAATAAATTGATATAAATTCAAAGTATCTTCCTCTCTCTCTCTTTCTCGATGTCATCCAAGATAGAATTTTGCATTTCCTTCTTCTTTTCTTGTAAAGTACGACGAACGCCCACGGTTGTTGGTTTTTGGTCAGTGCGTTCACGTGCATGACACTTTTCACGACGTCTCATACTTATGCATGTGTGTCTGTGCTGTGCTGTGCTGTGCTGTGCTGTGTGTGTGTGTGTGTGTGTAACGCGTATGTGTATACGTGAGATGAATATCATTTTGAAGAGGTTATAGTCATAAACGATGTTTATAGTCGCGTATCGGTCGACATATTAAAATAAAATTCTCTTTGGTTATAAGGTGGAAAAATGCGACACGTATCTACTGCGGAACGAATGAAATGTCGTATGCAAGTGTAGTATTTGCGTGCGCCCACACACACACACACACACACAAGCAAATACAGCCATCTCATTGGTTGATAGGGGTTTGGGATTGGATGTGTAAACTTATCTCGCGCGTATTTCTAAAATTAGTAGTCCGTCTAAAATTAATATCATCGTCGTCGTGCCTTTCCACCACCACCACCACCATTACCACCATTACCACCACCATTACCACGGGAAGACCCTTTGAGAATAACGCGAAGTGAAAAATAATAATTGATTATTATTAACAATATAAAGTCCGTAGATCTTAGATATGTTACTTTTGATCGATGTTGTTTCCATAATAGCTTGGAAATTTTGGATTTTTACACAAATTTCGAAGATGGCGTTCATATTTATTGCTTTAATTAAAATGTTATACAAAAATTGTTTTTATTTAATTCTTGGTTAAATATAAGCACGATTTTATAATTATTATATTTTCCTAAACATCCACGAAATATAATTCAAATGTTATTTTTTGGGGGTTTTTTTCAAAATGGCTATCAAAGTGGTACCACCGGTATACAACACATAGTTTTTGCATGGCACCAACGTGGTGCCATCGGACGCCATAGTATTAATAATAATAATTATTATTATTATAAATTGTATAAAAATTATGTTTACGATGAAAGAGTGGTACACGTTGATAGAAGTGGAACTTTTCAAATGAGAACTCGTCTGGAACGAATTAAGGAACCCCCACCACCACTCCTTCTACCCCCCCACTCTGTTTCTCGTATCTCTGATAAAACTGCAACCGCAAATTCGCAATTTCTCGTCATTTATATAACATTCGTATACATTTATATTATGTGTGTAAATTGAAATACGTAAAATTGCACATCGTCCTAACGGTTACCTTGAATATTATCAAAAGGTTCAAAAACGATCCCTTTTTTTTTTTAAATATTTACAAATTACTTTTTAAAAATACAACACTAAAGGAGACTGATTTAAACTATAAATATATCAAACGATAAAACGATATCAGTCCTAAGAAATATAAGATAGAAAAACAAGTGTCTATCTTTGTCGATAAATCTGTCGAAATGGCAAGTTGGGGGAGGTTAGGAGGAAGGAAGGAAGGAAGGAAGGAAGGGTGGGAAGTGATATTAACGAATGGGGATAGTACAATAGTAAGAAGAAGCATCAAACTTAAGTAAACAAACTAATCAAACAGGTTCTTTTCTGTCTCTACTGAAAGAAGAGAAATCGATCTTGCCTATTGTACAGAAAAAGAGTGGGGGGGGAGCAAAGGAAGATTCGCACAAAAGAGAGAGAGAGAGAGAGAGAGAGAATTTATGGAAAGAAAAATATAGAAAAAAAAAATAGGATTAAAAAGAAAAAGAAAAAATAAAGAAAAGCAAAACCAAATAAGCAAGCAAGCAAGCAAGCAAAAGGAAAGAATGGAAAGAAGAAAAGAATGAAAGATAGAAAAGGTTAAGTCCTGGTTCTAAGCGTGGTCGTAAAACATGGAAAACACAATGATATCATACACGTTTAAGAAGGAAGAAGGAGTATTTTCTCATCTATATATATATATATATATATATGTGTGTGTATATTGAAGAGGACGAGCGTGTCTCTCTTGCCTATATAAGATACGTGTTGACTCTTTGTAATGGCAGAATAAAAGATGGCCCGACGCCAGTGAAGGCGCCACATACCAGGCGCCGCCTAACCTCTCTTTTTCCATCTCTCCTTGTTTCTGCACTCCTCTCTTCTCCTCTCTCTCTCTTTTCTCAGACCCTAAGAACTCGACTTGTTCGGTCTTTCTCTCTCTCTCTCTCTCTCTCTCTCTCTCTCTCTTTCTATCTTTCAGTTTGTACAGTGGCGCTCCCACCACTATCTTTCTCACTCACTCACTTACTCACTTACTCACTCACTCACTCGACTACTCGCTTGATCACCCGATAGCTTAGCTCCAACCGTACTTCCCCCCCCACTCTTGCCACTTAGAGTTCTCCCCCCCCCTTTCACCAACCAGCGGCGTCGTCCCAACCACGCACGCTGCTACCACGTCCTTCTACGACCTCCTGTCCTCTACACCACTCCCCGCAGCCCACCCGGCATATTCTTTAACCCTATATAAACACAACCGCGTGCATGCATATCCCCCAACCGATCCATACGTGAGCATGCATGCATGCATGCATACATATATATATATATATATATATGAGCCTAAATAAAATATTCTTGCTCTTTTACGTTTATACATATATTATTATATGATGAAAAGAGAAAGAGTAACACACACACACATACATAGCATGGATCTTTTTTATTTTTTTTTCGCAGGTTTGTCGAACGTCACACACCCGCTCTCAGTATTTCCCCCCCCCACCACCACAACCATCCCTTCTCTCTCACTCTCTCTCTCTCTCTCTCGTTCGGCTTCCGAGATATCCTCCCCACCTCCTCCCCCTCTAGCTCTTGTGGCATGCTCGAGATATGCACTTTGAGACTGCGTTCGGTAATTTTGCAAGAGCGCAGACAGGCAGTGGTGTAAGAACGAAGGGAACTCGGTTGCAAGCTTCTCGTTCTTTCGTTCTTTAAACTCTTTTATTCTCCTTTTATTTTCTATTTCTTGTTCTTTTTCTTTTTCCATTTGTTTTCTTTTCTCTGTTCGATTCTTTAACAAACTCGGTTAAAGTTACGTCAGAAACGAACGGGGATCGTCTTCGTTTGTAATAGAAAGGGATCTTTGGAACGAGTTTCCAACGATTCGATCATTCTTCTTCTTCTTCTTCTTCTTCTTCTTCTAACATATTAGAAATATTAGATGATTCTTCCGTGTAAATGCCGAAGATTATTTAAATAAAATTAAAAAAAAAAAAAAAAACAGAAACATTTGAAAGGAAAATATTTCTATGAACAACAAACGCAGAATCAACTTGAGTCATTGAAATTTATTTATCTCTCGTGGTTTCTGCTTTACAATTAGCCTAAAGGGACCCACGAAACCTGGGAAGAATGTTCCTTCTCTTATTTTAGTATACGTTTTCGAGGACAAACGAAAGTATAGTAGTTTGGTAATCATTTTTTAAGTTAAAGGTTCGTAACAATTTTTTAATTGTACAGGTAATTACGATAGTTGGATGTGATCACTGTCAAAAAAAAAACCAAATAAAAAAAGTGGATAAATTCAATTAAATGATTATTATATAATTATTACAATATTATTTATTATTATTATTATTATTATTATATAATTATATTTATTAATATTAATATTATAAATTAATTAATTAAATTGTCTATATTTTATATTATATATAAATATATTATACCTATGTATAAGTATAATAAAAATTAATTTTATTAATAAATAAAATTGTAATTAATTTTTTTTTTACTATTATAACAATATCGTAATTTAACCTGACACAATTTCAAAAATTGTATGCAAAAAAAAAAAACAACCTAATTGCATTTATTTTAACAAATTTCCTTATCGACAATTTACGAGATAGTCTTAGGAATTCTTATATTCCTAATTAAATTCGTAACATCAATTCTCACCTAATATAAAAAAAAAAGGATAGAACAATACTAACAATAATAACAATAATAATAATTATAATAATAATAATAATTTTAAAAAATAAAAAAAAAATAAAATTTACGATTAAACGGTTTATAACGATAAATAACATCGTATTCTAAGAAACACACTTTCAATTTGATAAATTTATGTATAACAACTGGATTGTTTGGGTTGAGGTGGAGAATGGGCGAGAANTGGGGGGTAGAGCTACCACCTGTCTAACTTACGCGTGTGACGAGATAATTTTAGTATTTTTCTTTTTCTTTTTTACTTCCTCCCATCTTCTCACCTTTCTATCTCTCTCTCTCTCTCTCTCTCTCTGAATATCTTGACGAAAAAAAAGAAAAAGAATGTAATTAAAAAAAAGAGAGAGAGAGAGAGAGAGAGAGATAGATAAAATATAATCGAGAAAAATCTGGAATGCACGGTTAAAATTGCCGTAGCAATTAGCGCGTGCATAAACATGCGTGGTAGTTGAGTTACGCGTGCGCGGCTTAATTCCTGAGTATTTCAATTCCCCCCCCTCCCCCGCCCCCTACTGTCCCCCTCCCCGCCTCTTCCCTGCCCCTCCTCTTCTCCCCTCCAACACACCCCTTTTCCTACAACACCTCCCTCTTTTCCCCCTTATTCCTCTCGTCACTTCTCCTCTTCGTTTACACAAACAAATGTACACGTGTGTGTGTGTGTGTGTGTGTGTGTGTGTATGTGTATAATATGTATATGTGTGTGATCAGCCTCTCCTTTTTAACACTCCTACTATTTTCACTTCTATTTCTCTTTCATTTTCCACAAACACATTGCGTTAGAAGCATATAATAATAAAGCTTCGTTTACACTTGAGACAGAACTTAAGGTTATTTCTAAGAGAGAGAGAGAGAGAGAGAGTTTTTGAAAGATTATAAGAGAAGTAGGTAAATGAAAAAAGACTTTTATCGAGAGAAGTGTTACCACCTTTTTCTAATTAATCTTTGATAAGTTAGGAGTATTATTATAAAGATAAAAATAATATCTTTTTTTTTTTTTTTTTTTTTTTTTTAGATATATAAAAATAATTATTTATCTTTTGTATGTTATATATACAAACGAATAAGAGTTTGAGTGATAGTAATAGTATATATATATATATAAATAGTAGTTTTATAGTAAAGATAATAACACAAATACATTTGAGTTTTTACATAGAATTTTGTTGGATTTTATTCGCTGTACTGTGTTGCCTCGCCTATACACACATACATACACATACATTATATAGATATATATGTATGTAAACAAATACAAAAGGGACACGAGTCACCCACGCAATTCTGGATCCGTGAAAGGCGCCGTTTACCGATTATCTATCGATTATCTATCGATTATCTACTGATTCTCGATTATCATTATTATTATCATCATCTTTTTATAAGCTTCTTTTATTTAACAAATAAATAATAAAAATAAAATAAAATAAAATAGAATATACAAGAAAATAAATATTATATTTACATTTATAATATGTCACAATTTGTTATACTTTTAGTATAGATTTTTTTAAATAAAATTTAATAAGACAAAAATAAATATATATTTCAAATTATTAATTGTTATTAACAAGATAAAATACAATTCAAATGCATTTGTGTTGTTTTTATTATAAAACTATTATTATGTGTTACTACTATTACTATTACTTAAACTATATATATATATAATTAATATAAAATAAAAAAATATTTATAAAATTATTTATTGGGATTTCTAGCACTTAAATACGCTATCTGGTGGCTAAATTCAAAATTAGAGTAGATAGGTCGAATTGCTACGCCCCCACGTGGGATCTCTAGCACTTGAATACGCTATCTGGTGGCGAAATTCAAAATTAGAATAGATAGGTCGAATTGCTACGCCCCCACGTGGGATCTCTAGCACTTGAATACGCTATCTGGTGGCTAAATTCAAAATTAAAGTAGATGGGTTGAATTGCTACGTCACGTGGGATCTCTAACATTTGAGTACGCTATCTGGTGGTTAAATTCAAAATTAGAGTAGATAGGTCGAATTGCTACGCCACACCCCTGCCTGCCAGAGATCCCAATATAAAATTAATTTGTTTGTAGAAATATTTATTAATATTAATATTTTAAAAATATTATTTATAAAATAATAATTAAAAAAAATAAATAAATTTTATATTTTTCTTTATATATTTAATGTTTTAAAAGTAAGTAAGTAAATGAGTGAGAGAGAGAGAGACAGAGAAAGAGTTGTAAGTTGTTTCTGTAAATGATAAATCGTATTCTCATAAGTTTAATCTACGATTATCGGCATTTAAACGTATCCTTTAACATTCGCGTCCCCATTTATATCGATGTATACTAACTCATTATTTATTATTAACAAAACACACGCTAATAATCTCTCTCACTCTCTTTAACATACATAAACTATTACCATTACGAAAAATCTGTCGTTTCGCGAGTAGAACGTGGGTCGTTTAGCGCGTGGGTGGAACGGAAGATGGAAACACATGGTCAAGAAAGAGAACGAAAGACATAATATATACATATATCTATCTGTATGTGTGTGTATGTAAGAAAAAGAGAGAGAAAGGGAGAGAGAGAGAAGATACTTAAGCCGAAGGTTCCCGTGGAAATTCAATCTCGTCTCAATACAACCACAACCACAATTACAACTACAACTATAACTACAACTACAACTACAACTACAACTACAACTACAACTACAACTACACAACTACACTTCCCCATTACTACAAATATAACTTCAACTACAACTACAACTACATAACTACACTTCCACACTACTACAAATACAACTTCAACTACAACTACAACTACAACTACACTGCTACACTACTATAAATACAACTACAACTACACAACTATACTTTATACTACTATAAATACAACTTCAACTACAATCAACAACCACAACTACAATTACAATTACCACTACAACTACACTGCCACACTGTTAACTACTACAACTACAACTACGACTACGACATTAACGAAAGGCGCCTCCAGTCTCTTTTACCCACTTCCCCCCTTTCCCCCTTGTGTCTCCTTCTTCTTCTTCACTTGTTCACTTCTTTACCCCCCCCCCTCTCTCTCTTTCTCTCTCTCTATGGCTCCTTTTCACTATCTCTTGGACCATTCACAAGAACCCAACCAGTAACACAGGACCGGTCTTCTCTCTGAACGAAAAGATCGTGACCGATCGGAGGATACTTTTCGGACACTACCCATTGGCGTATACAATTTATTTTAATTGTATTTTTATTTTATTTTTATTTTTTTTTATAATTGGCAACCCTATGATGAAAATAAGATTTGAAGAAATTAAATTACGATGATCGATATAGAAATATTTAAAAAATGAAATGAAACATTGGAATGAAAGTGAGATTACGTTGGAATTGAAGTTGCAAATGGAAAAATTATTTTTGAATCATGATCGTGAATTATAAATAATTAATTTCGTTTTAACAAAATAACATACACATATTAGTATTTTATTCGTCCGTGTTTCAAATAAATATCGTTGTATGTATATACGAGTACGAATATACGCATATATACATGTGTGTATTTATATGTATATTATGTATGTGTATATATCTTACGTGTTTTATTAAATTTAATCTGCCGACTATTACTACACGATGTACTAACACGATGACAACAACAACAACGACGACGACGACGACGACGATGACGACGATGACGACGACAACGACGACGACGACGACGACGACGACGATGACGAGGACGAGGACGACGACGAGGACGACTACACTTGTTTGTACATTCCGATAAACTTCATATCTTATAACGGGGAAGAGCATAAGGTTAAACGCGATTACGATCGTTCTCGTCACGCGCTGTTATAATTGAAAAACACAAATTTGCAAATAAACCTGAAGAACCTAATCAATAAATATATATATACATACATATATATATTCACGAAATAATACACGGATATTGATTAAACGCACATGGTTCCTTATCGAGTAATACAAACATACTTTTAATATTAAAAAAAAAATAAAATAAAATAAAATAAAATAAAAATAAACAAAAAAGAAAAGAACAAAATAAATCAATTTATTGATTATATTATATATATATATATATTAATTATTTTTTAATATATTATTTAATTATTATTTAAATTATAATTATTAATATTATATAAATATAAATTTATTTAATTTATAAATTAAAAATTATATTTATTTAATTTATATTTATTAAATTAATAAATTATGTAATTACTATATATTAATTTATAACTACACTAATATATATATATATATATATTAGTATATAAGTAGTATTATTATATATTATTATTATATATATATATATAATAAATTTAAATTTTTATATTTATTAAATTTTTAATTTATCTTTATAATTATTATCAATTATAATATTTATTTTTTTAAATTAAAATACCACGTACGTTATCACAGATATACAAATTTATAATTAAAAAATAGATAACAAAAATTCTATTATCGAATATATTGGTCTACTAACTTCAATAAATGGAATAAACACGTGTAAAAATATTAAATAAATATAATATAAAATATATTAAATATTAAATAAAATAAATAAAAAAAAAAAATACATTGCAAGAGAAAGAAAGAAAGAAAGAAAGAAAGAAAGAAAGAAAGAGAGAGAGAGAGAGAGAGAGAGAGAAAGAAACGAGTTGTGGGATTTGAAAACGACAAGTAAGCGAATAAGATTAGAGTTCCCTCCGTGAGAGATTAGTTTTTTTTTTTTTTTTCATCTTTACCGACTTGTGTGATGATAAAAGTACGTAACGATGATATATAGTTAAACGAAGAGTAGTACCACTTCTGGATCTATTTTTGCTTCGATCGAAAGATCGAGGCCGTCGACCTAAACTCTCTCACACACTAACTCACTCACTCACTCACTCACTCACTCACTCACTCACTCACTTACTCTCTCAAGAAAGAAAGAAAGAAAGAAAGAAAGAAATTGAATAGGTACGGGAGCAGAAAGAAAATGGCTAAAACGACGTCTTCGTCGTCGTCGTCGTCGTCGTCGTCGTCGTTATGGTCGTTGTCGTTGTCGTGGTTGTAGTAGTAGTAGTCGTTCAAGCAATCAATTCGTTCATTTTATTAAGAGGCTTATTCGCGCCGCGATTTCATTCCGGCTTCTTCTCAAGTGGCCTGATCCAATTCGATTTCATGCCTTCCCCTTCTTCTTCTTCTTCTGCGTCTTCTTTTTCTTTTTATTTATTAATTTTTTTCTTCTTCTTCTTCTTCTTCTGCGTCTTCTTTTTCTTTCTCCTTCTTCTCTTCATCATCATCATCATCATCATCATCTTTTTTACAACACGCCATCCGTCGTGGTTCTTCTTCATCGATATATGAGAATCTATCAAGCGAGAGTGAACGAAATCTACTACGTTCACGTCCGTAACACTAACATTGTCTAGATTCACGGAGAACCGAAGTAAAACGATCGATTTACTTAGAAATCCTTTGATTTTCAAGGAAAATGAAAAAAAAAAAAAACAAAAAAAAATGTGAGGATCATTGAATAATCGTCAAGTTAACTGTAATTCGAATGAATCAGACAAAATTATGTACACTTTATGATAAAATGATTAAAATAAAAGAAGAGTTTAGTTAGAGTTGCGCAAGACAATTAGATTTTCGTTACGGCATTAGATCTGAGATCATCGATAGTTTGAAATTACGGAAGTTGTTTCCTTCTTCCTTGCGGAAGGAAGGAAGGAAGAAAGGAAGAAAGATATCACCCCTTTAAGGACTTCGATCGAACTTCTCCGAGACGACCTTGACCTTCTTGTGCGGATAACTCGTTGAGAAAAAGACCATGTTTTTGTGTATGTATATATATATGTCTACATGTAAGAAAAAGATAGAGAATGAGAGAATATATGAAATATCAAATGTCATAATGCACTTGTTCATTTATAAAGTTTCACACTTATAACAAATTCCATTTATGTTATAACAGGATCATTAGTATAATGTGAAATTTGCAGACATGTAATTGGTTAAAACTCGTGGAGAAAGTCAAAGATATCGGATTTGACCGCCTGTTGAATGAAAGAGAGAAAGATATTTATGTATATGTGTATGTGTGTGTGCATGTGTGTGTAGAAATGTTGTTGGAAAAAGAAGAAGAAGAAGAAGAAGAAGAAAATAAAAAAGGAACAAAAAAAAACAGATGTAATGAGTCTGCCATTCTGACTTGAGGGTGTCCGGATCTTGTGAAAGGAAGAGAAAAGAGAGTATGAGTGAGAGTGAGAAAGAAAGAGAGAGAGAGAGAGAGAGAGAGAGAAAGAAGACAACCTGTTGCGGAGCAACAGGAGAAAGAGAGAAGAAGAATACGTGGGTGTTTTCAGAGACATAATCCTATTCATCCGTTTCCAAGAGATTTCAAGGGTCTTTGAAAGAAAATTTGATTGAAAACTTCCTATCAGTTTCTCACGGTTCTTATACATATATATATATATACATTGTATATATTTTATATAAATATTTTACATATTAAATTTATATATATTTTATATGTAATACATATATAATTATTATATTATATAATTATATATTATATTATACTATATTATATATATAATTATTATATTATTATAATA
>NW_015149041.1:369022-380946 GCF_001465965.1 Polistes dominula | reverse complement strand
TTATATTATATATTATATATTATATATTATTATATATTATTATATATTATTATATATTATATAATATATTATTATATATTTTATATAATATATTATTATATATTTTATATAATATATATATATATATATATATTTATAAATATTCTAGTAATAAGTTAACTCATGAATTAAGTAAGTTATATATATATGTATTACATACGTGCATTGGTTAAAATCATTTATGCGAATACGCAATACGTATGAATTATAAATACATATGTGTGTGTGTGTGTGTGTTGTGTGTTATAATATCTACATATTTAATGTCACGTTCTTCGTGTAATTCATTTGTGGAATGGATAAAAAGAGAGACAGAGAGAGAGAGAGAGAGAGAGACAAGGGGAGGAAAAAAAAGGAAATGGCGGAATTGAATCCTCAGCAAAACGATGAGGATAACGACCCACGTCAAAAAAGAATATATTGGCCAATATGCTGACAAAGATGACGACGTGTAGGTTGGTACGACGGATTGATAAAGGATAAAGATTGAAATTAAGATAGAAAAACATATTGTTTGATAGATAGATAGATATATATATAGATAGATAGATAGATAGATAGATAGATAGATGTTAGTGAATAAATGATCGGTACGATTTACTCCTGAGATTATCTCTGATTAATCATTGTACGTCTGATCAGCTGATCAGATACAGGATAATATTTATTCATCATATCGTTTCATCAATTTCTATAAAGTTATAATAATTAAACTATGTTGAGCATTAGAGAGAGAGAGAGAGAGAGAGAGAGAGAAAGAGATCGTATAACATCGTATATCGATCGAAGGTATTGTAGAAAGGTAAGAAAGGTAAAAGAGAAAGAGAGAGAATGAGAGAAAGGTAGAGAGTCAAAATAAATCAATAAAATAGCAAGCTCAGTTGTATATGTATGGTGTAGTGTATTATCTGTATGCGTGTTTTAACGTAGAGAGAGAGAGAGAGAGAGAAAGTAAGTAAGTAAGTGTATGAATATATGAAACTGTAAGAAAGATAAAGATAGAGAGAGATAGAGAGAGAGAGAGAGAGAGAGAGGAATATAGAGTAAATGAATGTATGAGAGAGTAAGAATGATAAGTTAAAGAGAGAAAGAAATGAGAGAGATTTATAGTCAGTGTATGAGTATATAAATGTGTATGATGGTGTATTAGTGTGTTTGAGAGAGTAAGAAAGAATAAGAGAAAATAAGTAAAAGTATGAGTAATATGAGTGTATAGAAAAGAGAAAGAAAGATAGATAGATAGAGAGAGAGAGAGAGAGATTGAGTGAGTATATGAGTGTATGAGTTTATAGAAAAGAGAAAGAGAGAGAGAGAGAGAGAGTGAGTGCATACATATAGATACGTACAATACACACTCATAAGTGTGTATGAGTGTGTATAAGAGAGAGAGAGAGAGTAAGAAAAGTAAGAGAAAGAGAGAGAAAGGATGAGATAGATTGAGTGAGTGTATACATACATACATACATATACATATACATACACATATATATAATATACATTCATAAGTGTGTATATGAATGTGTATGAGAGAGAGAGTAAGAAAGGTAAAAGAAAGAGAGAGAGAAAGGATGAGAGAAAGAGAGAGAGAGAGAGAAAGATCATAAGTGTGTATATGAATGTGTATGAGAGAGAGAGTAAGAAAGGTAAAAGAAAGAGAGAGAGAAAGGATGAGAGAAAGAGAGAGAGAGAGAGAAAGAGAGAGGGGAGGGGGTTTAGTGGCGAGACGAGAGACAGGAGAAAGAGAGGAGGAGAAAGAGAGGAAAGGAGAAGGAAGTAGCGAGGTCGAGACACGCGGCAGCTGTCTGGCGCCAGGGGTCCCCCTGTTCCCTCAAACAGTCGCGCCGAATGCCACCCACCTTCGTCGTCGACCTATCGTGCCATTCTCAAACCTGCATCCCGGGAGCCGGCTTTCTTTCCTTCCTCTCTCTCTTTCTCTAACTCACTCTCTCTTTCTCTTTCTTTTGTCGTTACCTTTCCAAGGCGACAACTTTTCAAAGGTTTTAAAAAAAAAAAAAATAAATAAAGAAAGGATTAATCGAAACGTCTACATATTTTAGTTATATATATATATTATTAAAATTATAGTAATAAATTAATTATATTGTATATATAAATCATATATAATTAGAAATAATATAATAAATAATATAATTAATAATAATAATAAAATATATTATATATTATAATATATATATATAATAATAATAATAATAATAATAATAATAATNATATATTATATATTATAATATATATATATAATAATAATAATAATAATAATAATAATAATAATAATAATAATAATAATAATAATAATAATAATAATAATATCTATTATTATATTATTATTACATTTATTATTAATATAATTTATTAATATATGCATAATATGGAATGTAAGTAAGTATGTAAATAAGTAAGTGTGTAATTGTATGAATGTTAATTAATGTAATTAATTTACTAAAAAATTTCGTTTCATTATTTAGGATATTGCAAAAAAAAAAATTCGAAAAGAATGAAAATTAGAAATGAATAAAAGAGATTCGAGTGAGTGGTCAAGTTTGTAAGAAAAGAGTTCGACGAGTGGATCAGTCAATCTCTTTCTCATCTCATCTCGTTTCGTTGGTGTGTTGGTTGGTTTGTTGGTTGGTTGGTTTGTTCGTTCTTTCGTTCCTCGGCATTCACGAAGAATAACTTCGGCACGGACGCAATTTGCTGCCGGCTTGGGAATGCCTGACGTCGTTAGAGCAGTGGCCTTTGCATTGGCAAAGGCAAATAGTAAAACCAACCAAAGACCCTCCTACTTTTTCTTCTTCTTCTTCTTCTTCTTCTTCTTTTCCTTCTTCTCCTCTTCCATCTCTCGATGATGCCACGAGGAGGAAATCTCAGATCGTAAACGTTTCTAGGAGGGACTCGTCTTCTTCGTCATCATCATCATCGTTCTTACTCTTCTTCTTCTTCTTTTTATTTTCCTTTTATTTTGTTTTTATTTTTTTATTTTATTATTATTTCTAAGTAGTTGCATGACATTCAAACGTACTTAAATATCGAACGATATTATACGAAGAGATACATCATCAAGATACTAAATATTATTATTATTTCTTTTCATTTGTTTCAAATTATTTTACTTATTGTGATATCATTTTTTTGTTGTTGTTGTTTTATTATACTGTAAATATTAATTTATTCTTTTTTATAAATTTCAAGTATTTTTTTTATTAACGAACACATGGTTTTTGTGTTCTGCTTTTTTCGAATAGATAAGTTATTTAAATTCCAATGCAATATTCTTTCTAATTGTGACATCATTTTGTTGTTGTTGTTTTATTATACTGTAAATATTAATTTATTTTTTTTTTTTATGAATTCCAAGTATTTTTCTATTAACGGACACATGGTTTTTGTGTTCTGCTTTTTTCGAATAGATAAGTTATTTAAATTCCAATGCAATATTCTTTCTAATTGTGACATCATTTTGTTGTTATTGTTATTTTATTATACTTTAAATATTAATTTGATTTTTTATTGGTTTAATTTATTCTATTTTTTTTTTTTTTTTTTATTATAAATTTCAAGTATTTTTCTTATTAACGAGCACATGCTTTTTGTGTGTTTTTTTTTTTTGGTTTGCAAATTATTAATAAGTTATTTCATGTAACTATTAATTATCACCAAAATTGTTTGATTTTAGTGATTTAATTAGAAACTATTATTTAATCCAATGATAGTTAAAATTGTCCATTCATTAAAAAATATTTCTCGACCTTGTCCCAAATTCACGTAAAACATTGAACAGAAATAGAAGTAGAAAGAAAGAAAAAAAAGAGAGAATGATAAATAGAAAAATATTCTTCAGAGAATCAGAATTAAGATAGATAGGACCCAAAAAAACATTGATCATCGTTTTGTAGCAAGTTGGATGAAAAGTTGGGCGAAATACTTTTTGAGAGTTCTACGAAACCAACTTGAAGGAGAACGAAAAAACGAACGAAGGAACGAACGAACGAACGAACGAACGAACGAAGGAGGGAAGGAAGGAAGGAGAAGAAACGAGCCGAAAAACGAAAAGAAAAGTTCACGTACCAGGCGGTGCGTCATGCGTGAAAACCTGCAAAGCAAGCGCGTCAGCCTCGTGGAACGCGTCCATGCCGAGAAAATTTCTTCCAAGATGAAGAAAAAAGATAAAAAGTAAAAATACAACTAAAGAAAAAAAAAAAATAAAAAAAATAAAAACGAAAAGTAAGAGAAAGAGAAAGAGAAAGAGATAAGAGAAATTCTAACTATGTACAATCTTCATTTAACTTATGTTAGTTTCCATAAATTAAATATTAAATAAATTATTTAAAAAAAAAAACATATACACACACACAAACTGTTTAAATTAATTATTCAAATTAAATTTAAAAAATAGAATATAAGAAATTTTATACAGAACTAAAATTATATTTAAGAAATAGAATTGAGAAACTTTTTATACAGAATTAAAATTAAATTTAAAAAATAAAATAAGAAACTTTATACAGAACTAAAAATTAAATTTAAAAAATAAATTAAGAAACTTTTTATACAGAATTAAAATTAAAATTAAATTTAAAAAATAAAGTAAGAAACTTTATACAGAATTAAAATTTAATTTACAAAATTAAGAAATTTTATACGGAACTAAAATTAAATTTGAAAAATAAAGTAATAAAGTTTATGCAGAACTAAAATTAAATTTACAAAATAAAGTAAGAAACTTTATACAGAATTAAAATTAAATTTAAAAAATAAAGTAAGAAACTTTATACAAAACTAAAATTAAATTTAGGAAAGAGAATAAGAAACTTTATACAGAATTAAAATTAAATTTAGGAAATAGAATAAGAAACTTTATACAGAATTAAAATTAAATTTTAAAAATAAAATAAGAAACTTTATACAGAACTAAAATTAAAGTTACAAAATTAAGAAATTTTATACAGAACTAAACTTAAATTTAAAAACTAAAATAAGAAACTTTATACAGAACTAAAATTACATTTACAAAATTAAGAAATTTTATACAGAACTAAAATTAAATTTACAAAATTAAGAAACTTTATACAGAACTAAAATTAAATTTACAAAATTAAGAAACTTTATACAGAACTAAAATTAAATTTACAAAATTAAGAAACTTTATACAGAATTAAAATTAAATTTTACAAAATTAAATAACTTTATACAGAATTTAAATTAAATTAAAAAAAAATAAAATAGAAAACTTTACTAAACAATATCAGGATACTTGAAAAAAATTGTACGAATTTATCCAAAAAAAAACACACACACACACACACATACATACATACACATATGCAGATTAATGGAAACAATGTTCTAAAAGAAAAAAAAAATGGTCTCTAAAAACTTTCCAATCTCACTGAGTTGGAAACCCATAAATTTTTGGTCACTTGTTTTGTTTTAACTTTTCCAAGAAAAAAAAAAAAAAAAGAAAGAAAAAGAAAACAAAAAAGAAAGAAGGAGAAAGAAAGATAGAAGAACCTGTTGGCAAATTTACTGGTAGAGAGGATCGTCGAGATTGTAGGACGCGGAAGTGAAAAACGCAAGGCAAGAGAAGGCAAGGCAAAGACGAAGAAGACGAAGAAGAAGAAGAAGAAGAAGAAGAAGAGAAGAAATCGTTCTTGTGGCGACGTTCAAGGTTAGCCACGTGGATTGGATATAGGCGTAACCATTGATACCAACCAATGGCGTAGACCTAATAAACCATACTTGAAACAACCGTTACAATCCAACAAAATAATCAAAACATACCACCACAACCTTTTGTTTTTCAATTATTATATTAAGAAAAATTTCAAAAAAAAAATATCAAGTAAAGTATAAAGCATAAATATAATAACTATAATAACAATTGAAAATAATAATTATTATAATAAATTAAATAAACTACAAAAGGCGCGTTCAATGAGTTTTCATTGAACATGAAATTTGCATTGATACTTTACTTAAGAAATTGTCTAACGAATTGTTTTTTTTTTTTTAATTTTTCTTTTTTCTTTTGATAAAATTCACTTGATTATAATTATTATTATTATATTAATAAATTAATATTATAATATTTGAAATATAGAATATTGTAAAAGATAATTACCTTCTCCGTTGGTGGTAAGAGAGCCGGGAAGTGGTAAGGGCGTGTTGCTTTTGCACCGACGTTGATCCCCTTCGCTGGGCGCACGATCTGAAAATAAACATGGGCAACCCCTTTTTAGAGAAAACTTCATCTTATTCTTCTTTCATTCCCACCAACGCGTCATTTGTTTTATTATACTATTTTCTAACACTTTTATCTGACACTCCTCCACCCCCACCTCCTCCTTCTCCTCCTGCTCCTATTTTTCTCGTTTAAAACAAAATTGTATGAGATGCTTCTTTAACGCATTTATTTATACGTAAATGTGTATGTAAAATGTGTGTAAGTATTATTCAAAACGAATAATTATTAATATTAATGTTAATAATAATAATAATAATAATAATAATAATAATAATAATAATAAAATAATTAATATATTGATGCAGTTAATGGATTAGAAAAAAAAGGTTGTTCAATATTGTCATTGATGTAAATGATAATGACATAAATAAAATATATATTAATATAATATATTTTTAATTAAAAGTTCGCATGGCTCAGTGAGGCAAATCACCATCCAGTAATGTCCATCCAGTAAATCGTATGTTCCCGAGTTCAAATCCCGGGGGGGGAAAAANTAATATAATATATTTTTAATTAAAAGTTCGCATGGCTCAGTGAGGCAAATCACCATCCAGTAATGTCCATCCAGTAATCGTATGTTCCCCAGATCAAATCCCGGGGGGGAGAAAAAAAATTATACGTCATATTATAATTTTAATTAAAATAAGTTAAATTATTTAAATTATTTTAAACTTAATTAAATATATAATTATTAAAAAAAAAAAATAATTACACACACACAGAAAAATATATTAATATATAAGTTATAATATATATTTACAATTGTATATAGTAATGTAATAAATATTATATATATTTATTATTAGTATTATCATTATAGTAATAGTATTATACTCTATTTATTTATCTAGAAATATTATTATTTATATATTATATAATAATATTATAAAATAATAATATTATATGAAATTATATACACATTTATTGTCTTATATATAATATTATATAATATATTAATAATATATTATAAAATATAATAATCTGAATATAAATAGAAATATATAATAATCTGATTCTGAAACACAATTTAAACCAAAAACGTAACAAATAAATAAATATTAAAAAGAAATATATTTTATAAAATAATTTTCATCAATCGTTACATAAAAAATATTGCAGAAAATACATCAACATATAAAAAAAAAAGACTTAATAAAACAATTAATATATATAAATTAAAAAAAAACCTTTGTACAAATGTACACAGGATGCATATAAAGAAACAAATTTATACTTATAAAAAATAAATACCATCATAATTCACAGATAAATAATTGGTTTTAATTATTGCGAAAATTGATTGCAACAACTGTATAGCATCATTTTAAACCGTAAGACATACTAGAAGTAGAAGTAGTAGAATTAAAAATAAGAAAAGTAAAGCTGAGAATTCTCGATACATAAAGAAGTCCAAAGGACGATTTACGTTCGAGTTCACGATCGCGGACGATTAATCTCGCGGATTTTGAAAGAAGGTGAGAGATATAGAAAGAGATAAAGGAAGAGTGGGAAGTGTGGGGGGGTTAAACGTAGAAAGGGAAAATCGTGGTGAGCATATCGTCCGGATGATTCATCGGTGTGTACTTCGTGTAGAAATTCTCTACGGCGCCGCCGTCGTCTTCTTCGTCGTCGTCGTCGTCGTTGTCGTAGTCTTCGTCGTAGTCACAAAAGAGCTGACAGAATCCTCCGAAATAATGATTCTTCCCTCTTTCTCTCTTTCTCTTTCTCTTTACCTCAAGAGACGTCTAATTTATTTCTTTAAAAAGATAGACAAAGTACAAGAAATATACGAGAGAAAGAGAGAGAGGGAGAGAGAGAGAGAAATTACACCACGAGGAATACGACGAGGAATACGAGGAGGAATACGACGAGGATCTAATTTCGTTTCTGACAAAGCGCGATTGCCGTTCGCAGTTTTCTAATTTTGTCCTATGAAACAAAAACTTACTAAAATAATAATAATAAAAAGAAAACACATGGAAAAGAAAATAAATAAATAATGTAGGAAACTATTTGAACAAACAATAGATAACTAAAATATCTGTCCGCAAAAACAAAAATCCTGAATAAATTAGATCCTTTCTTTTTTTTTGTACAACAATTCTACAAAAATATCTCAAAAAATCTCAAATATTTCAACAAAAAAGACAAAAAAGAATCCCCGCCTCCTCTAAAAGAAAAAACCTTCGATAAATTAGAACCTTTTTGGTATATCAGATAAATGAATGATTATCTACAAAAAGAAAAAGAAAACTAAAGTGAAAGATTTGAAATTCATTGATCACGAAAAGAGAACACTTAAGAGAAACACACATCCACACAAACACACACAGAGAGAAAGAGAGAGAGAAACCTAAAGAAAAAGAAAAAGAGAGAGAGAGAGACATAAGATACTTGAATACTTGACCGAATTCTTCTAGCAAGGAGGGGTTTTAAGCGTTTCCTGTTTGCCGAAACCCAAAAGAGTATCTTAAAAAGGTTGCTCTGGTAAAGAAGAAGAAGAAGAACGATGGGACCCCAAGAACGCGAGTCCTAACATAAGACAACGGCATTCCTTAAGAAACCAAGGGTACTTTTCTTAGTCCTTTTTTTCCTTTTCTTTTCTTTTCTTTTCTTTTATTTTATTTCGAAGGACACCATAAAAAAGAAACGATACTAAACGATATACCTTTTCTCTACTTTTCCTTCTTCTTTAGTTTGGATGATAATTTTTGACGGTTAAACTCAACTATCTTTCTTCTTTTTAAAATGTGAGTGAGTGAGTGAGTGAGTGAGTGAATGAGTGAGTAGAAAAAAAATAGAAAGAAGATGAAGAAGAAGAAGAAATGATTGTCATCGGAACACGAAAAATCTTTCCTGTTTTATCTCCTAAAAGAACACACAGACACACATGTGACTGTGCATGAGTGTACATGACTGTGCATGAGTGTGGATGAGTAAGCAAGCAACCATAAGTGTATTCTAAGTTCTATATCTTGTTCTTTCTTGAGAAAACTCGAAGAACGATGTTTGTTAGTAGTGATCAAAATGTCGCTGTTATATTACCAAAGAAGAGTGAGTGCGTGCGGGAGCGCAACCACAAGTTTACGTGTCAATTTGTTTCTTATCGTAGGACAAATATTTGCACGATGATTGTATATATCCCTTTCTTTTCTACCCCCTCCCCCTACCCACCCCTGTCTCTCACCTTCTAGTAGTAATGGTAGTAATGGTAGTAGTGGTGGTAGAGAGTAACCATAAGTAACCAAAAGAGAGTAACTATAAGAAGAGTAACCATACAGTAATAAGAGGAAGAGAAGGAAGAAAGGATGAAAGGAAGATAGAAAAATATTAAAAAGAAAGAAAGAGATAGGATTAATGATTTTGTTTTTTGTATTCATTAAATACAAGCCCCATATTTCTGTTGCATCTAATGGTGGTGTGATGGTAGGGTAAGAAGAGTGTTAGAGTAATTATGGTGAACATTTTTATCCTTTCTGTACAACCCCCTGTATCTCCTGTTTCAGCTAATGCTGATAGTGCTAGGTTAAAAAGAGCAGAATAATATGAAAAAAAAAAAAAAAATAGGAAGAAAGGAAGGAAGAAGAATATTAAAGAAAAAAAAAANAAAAAAAAAAAAAAGAAACAAAGTATCCGTGATTTATTTTTTCTTTTTTTCTGTTTTTTTTCTTTTTTTGTAAGTTTTCTATGCAACCCCTAATATTTCTTTTTCTATACTAAATTTTTATATAGATGTAATCTCAAAGTGTTGTGTTCACAAAAGTATCGAAAAAAGATGAGAGAAGGGACTTTTCTAGGTAGAAAACTATGCCGCTATGTTGATCTTTTTCATTCTGACATGAGTCAATGGAATGCGAAGTGGTAGTGGTAGTGGTAGTGGTAATGGTAATGGTAGTGGTATGGTAGTGGTAGAATGGTGGTGCCACTCCCGAGGATCGTCCCTCAAAATAAAAAAAGAATTAAAACGTGAATGAGAAAGATTCGGGAAAGAAAGACAGAAAGAGAGAGAGAAAGAGAGAGAAAGAGATAGTTAGAGAATGCGTGTTCCTAACTTCCTTCTAAATATGTGTGTAGTGGTAGATGAAAGATGATGATAGTGAATAGTAGTAATAAATGTTTTTTTGTGTTAGTGTATGTACATGTGTATATGCGAGATGCCAAGGACGATGTGGAATGGGGGCAACAGCCATCCACCATAATTTCATCTTTTCTTTTTCTTATATATATATATAAATTTATTAATATTATATTATATTATATATTATATATAAATTAATTAATAATATTATTAAATATATTTATTTATATATATATAATTTTTTTTTTTATAATTATATATGAAAGTACAATTTTTTGAATATGAAATTTGACCTAAAATAATTTAATATATATATATTATTATATATTATATTAATATTTATATAATATAAAATAATTTAATTAAATATTATATTAATATTTATATTAAATTAATAAAATATTAAAATTAATATAAATTCAATATTATATAAATTAAAATTGAAATATATTATAAAATATTTTATAATATAAAATTAAATATAATTTTTTTTTCTTTTTACCCACGGGGATTTGAACTCGGGAACATACGATATTATTATACTGGATGGACATTACTGGATGATGATTTGCCTCACTGAGCCATGTGAACTTATTATGAAATTAAATATATTATATATTATATATTTAATTTATATTAAAAAATAAATATTTATTTTACAATTAATATAAATTAAATAAATTAATTATATATTAATTATAATATTAAACAATTTTTTTTATTAATAACATTATTAAATATATATTCCTATAATTATATGAAAATATATATATATATATACAATTTTTAGTATATGAAAATTGACCCAAAAATAATTTCTAAGATATTTTAACTTAATATTAAATGTAATTGCAAATAAATTGAAAATAAATGTAAAATGTAAGTCACACACACACACACACACAAACACAAGTAAAGAGTAAGGAATGGTGGTGGGAAAGGGGTTTTAAAATGCATGGGAAATAGAAAACTAAGAAGTGACATACGATACTCGACAAGATTTGTCCTCGCAACTTGTTACGTTCGAAAGGTACCACATTTATTTGCTCTATGTATTATTATGCACCGCGTGCATGCACCGCATGCACCGCATGCACCACATGGAGAGAACTTGAATAACTTTTACACACTCTCTTTCGGTAATACACAAACTAGACTGCTGCTGTGTTTTACAACAGTGTCCTTCAATTATCGATTTGTTTTTGACAAATTTCAATTTCATACACAAATTCAATTGCGTTGCAACACGCATGAAACACTCATACCCTAATATTCATTGTATCAATCAATGCAATTAAAATTGTTGTTGTTGGTTGGATTTATTTTGAATTTTTAATTTAAATATTTTGTCATGTAAGTTAGGCGAATTCGTCTTTTGCACAAATTAAAATTGTTGGTTGGATTTATTTTTCAATTTTAATTTAAATGTTTTGTCAAGTAAATTAGGCGAATATCGTCTTTTGCACAAATTTGTTCTTTTTATATTCTTCTTCTTTTAGAATTTTCGTTTTTTTTTTCTTTTTTTCATTTTAAATGTAAAAAAAA
>NW_015149041.1:317985-365511 GCF_001465965.1 Polistes dominula | reverse complement strand
AAAATATATATTATTATTTAAATAAAATAAAATATATATTATATTATATTATATTATATTAATATTATATATATATATATATATATATATATATTATTAAATTAAAATATTATATGTTATAAAAATTATTATAACTATATATAATATAACAAATATTATAAATTATATTAAAGTTCACATGGCTCAGTGAGGCAAATCACCATCCAGTTAATGTCCATCCAGAGTATAATAATCGTATGTTCCCGAGTTCAAATCCCGCGGGGGTGAAAAGAAAAAAAAAATTATATTATAAATTATATTATTTTTTATAAAATATTATATATATGTATATAATAAAATAATAATATAAACATAATATATATATATTAAAAAATAATAATATATAAATACCAATAATACTTATCTATATACGTCGTACATATATATATATTTGTTGATAACCAAGATGTAAGATAAAAAAAAAACCTAACCGGTAAATCGAGATCTAGTCGCATATTTGGTTATCAAAAAAATGTATGTGTCGCGTCATTGATCGTGTTCATGTATTATATATATAAGTTCGCAATTATAGATATAATTCCAAGATAACAGAATAAAAATGATAAACTTAATGTGCCGCGAAAGATCTCTAATCAAATCTCATATAATATCTTAACTTGCTACCAGTTACACGAATAATAATACTACAAACAAAAAATAAAAAATAAAAAACAAAATATATATATATATATATATATATATATATATATATATACAAAAATAATCAAAATTATTTCAATTGGTTGACTCTTATTCTTTCAACTATTCATCATCGTCATCATCATCATAATGGTTGTCATATTTCGTTCTATTTTTATATTTTTGCTGTCTAAGAGAAAACATTTAATACTACACTCACCCACACACATATATACACATACAGACATCACTTAAATATCCATATATGAAACATACAGAGACACAGAGAGACAGACAGAAAGACAGACAACTCTAACCGTGTATTATTTCGATACGCTTATCGTAAAAGATTATTTTCTAAGCTTGCTTTGGGCTAGGTCGTGAAACGTGACACGCGTAGCGCACGCGTATAAGAGGACCAACCAACCAACCCAACCAACCAACCAACTAACCAACCAGCAAACCAACCTAGCTAGGAGACGTTTGCGAGCAATAAACATGAGTTATCGCTGGTATCTTAGTGAGAAGGAAGACGAGACAATACTGTATTACAGAAAGATGTGTCTACGATCAAATTTAAAATAATAATAATAATAATAATAATAATAATAATAATAATAATAATAATAATAATAATAATAATGAAGTGAAGAAAGTTTTTCTTACCTTCTGGTCTCAGCCTGTCAGCGATAAGGCAGTAGGGGGGTGGCGGCGACTCTGTAACAAAATAAACAAATATTACAATCTGAGACTACCGTGTAAATACTACGATAGTTTCTTCAAACATAATACAAATACTAATACAAACATATATAGATATATATATATATATATATACTACAGTAAATGTATATATATGTGAGTAAGTTTAATCTCTTCAAGGCCTTTACCACCGAGTATATGGGAAAGGAGAAAGGGGAGACATTGAAATTTATATTTAAAACTGTTGTTGGTTAGAAATTTTGTTTTAAATTTAGGTTAACTAATTATATGTTATATATATACATATATGTTTACTTATAGCAATTAGTATGATAAACAAACGTTCATACAATTTTATCTAAAATTTAAAAAAAAAAAATCTACAAATATTATTATTTTAAATAATATATGTTGGTATAATTGAATTAATTAATAAGTTTATTGTTATTTATTTGATTTTATTATTATCTATTGTATTGATTTATATATTATACTATTATAAAATATAATAGTATAATTAATTTATTTATTATTCAATATAAATTAACTATAATTTATTTATTTATAATTAAATTAATTAAATTTCAAAACTTTAATATTTTGCTATTTTTAAAATTAATTTAAATTAATATTTAATATTTATTAAATTAATATTTAATATTTTGCTAAAACACACTTGTCGAAAGCGAATGAATAATTTTTTTATTTGAAACAATTGAAAAGGCCAAAATAAAAAAAACAAAATAATTCCTAATACAAATCATAGAAAATTCTAACCCTACGATTATATCAGCTTATTATTTTTTTGTTTTGTTTTTTAGTTTGCTTCTTCAACGATCCGTTATTAAGATTCAAGAGTGGGGTTCAAATCTTTGGTAAAATATGTGAACGTGAATTGGCTAGAAAAAAAATAACAAAAAAAAAAAAACCAACAAAAAGTAGAAGAAAAAGAAAAAGAATAATAATAAGAAGAAGAAATAGAAGTAGAAGAAGAAATGGACTCAAGGACCATGGTGGGCTGGTTTAGTTAGATGAAGAGAAGGAGAAGAAGACCTCTCTCATCTCATCTCATCTCTTCTCTTCTACTTTACTCTTCTTCTTCTTCTTCTTCTTCTTATTCTTGTTCTTCTTGTTCTTCATCTCATCTCGATGGCATTGCCTGCGATACGAAATATCTCAAGAAACGGCGCTCCGTTAGAAGTCCCAGTCCAAAAGCGGTTGAGTTCTATTATTGGCACGCACCAGTGAAACCGGTATGTCGTTTTTCGTCCTTTTACGTATCTCCTCGTTCTGAAAGCATAGAACGGTGGGACCGATGGACGGACGAACGGACGAACGGACGGACGGACGGGCACCAGCGCGAATATCTCAAACGTCAAGGTAACCCTTGAGAAAGAAAGAAAGAAAGAAAGAAAGAAAGAATGAAAGAAAGAAATCAAGAAAAACAGATAGAGAGAGAGAGATAGATAGAAACGCCTTCTCGACGCCACCGTTACCATTCGTAGAATCCGATGGAACGCAAGCCTCGAATCAAAAATAACTAAGAAAATGGCGATTGAATAACTTTCATCAATACTCCAATGCGAAAATAAACTTATAACCTATAATCAAATTCTTCCTTTTCTATTAACAACAACAACACCCCCCACCCCCTCCCCCAACTTCTTTGTCTTAACTTCAAACTTTGCTCAACATTCCACGACTTTGACGACAACACCCCTTTCATCTAATCTCTTACACCTATCACCCCCTAACCTCTCACCACCCCCCACTCCACCTCATCTGCAACACCCCTTTGCTTGTTTTCCTATTTGGGGGGGGGGGAAGTCTCGATCATATCAAAGATAATATTTATTTTAACATTTTACGATAAATCCTCATACACACACCCTCCCTTGTTGTTCGTTCGAGTTGTGTGTTACGTTAAATTCACATGTGAACATGTGTGTGTGATTAGATATATTTGATGAGAATAGGTATCACAGAAAGGAATTATTTGTTATGTGTGAACAAACGATGATGATGATGATGAAGAAGAAGAAGAAGAAGTAGAAGAATGCTTATACATTTACTCGCGCCGAAATTCCTAGACGATAACGGGGGCGACGGCGACTAAAACGACGGCGACTAAGAAGACGACGACGATGACTACTACTACTACTACTATTACTACTACGACGACGGCGGACGGCGTCGTTTCAACGACGCTTAATGGCCGACGTACCGTCGCGCCTACACACACGCGTTTGTCGACAAGATGATACCACTCTCTCTCTCTCTCTCTCTCTTTCTCTTTCTTTTTCTCTTTTTTATCTTTCTTTATTATTACTATTATCATACGTGATTTTTTGTCTGTAAAAATGCGCCATATTCTTCCTTCCTTACTTCCTTACTTCATTTTAATCAAATATTTTTTTTCTTTTTTTTTTTTTTTTGTAGAAAATTATAATAAAAACATGTCTTTCGATTATCTGCAGTTAAAATTTGGGAAAAAGATAAGACGAAGAGGAAGAGGATGTTGATGTTGATGTTGATGTTGATGATGGTCTTCTATTTGTTCGAACGAGTTTGCCTTTTCAAAATGGCGGCATATTTTTCAGACAAATCTCTCATGTTAGAGACTTGATATCATCGTATTTTCAATTTTATTTACCAAGATGATTATTTCGAGTGTTTATGCAAATATATGAATATATTTATCTTTTGCATCTTTACCCTTCCCTTCCCCTTCCCCTTCCCCTTCCCTTCCTCCCTTCCTTCCTTTCCCCGACAAGAATCCCGTCAGCATATATTTATAGATTGTCCCCCAACACAAATAACGGATCTATCCTAGAGTATTATGCAAAAGTAGGGGAAAAAAAAAAATGAAAAATAAAGAACAACAAAATTCTTATCGATGAGAAATTCGTTCCCAATTAGAATGACGGTGATGATGATAATGATGATGATGATTGCTCGGGTTAGGTTCGATCGTTTCTCGGGTATCTTCCAAAGCGCCATCTTGCTCACCTGGATTTGTCCATAATGGCGGAACACGATTAACGTTCCTTTCTTTTTATTCTTCTTCTTCTTTTCTCGTTTAGCTTCGATCACCGATCCGTAAGACGAAAATAGACCACACGCAAAAAGATCGAAAGATAGAAAGAGATGAAAGAAGAAGAGAAGGCAGCTTCTTCTTCTTCTTCTCTCTCTCCCACTCTCTCTCTCTCTCTCTCTCTCTCTCTCTCTCTCTCTCTCTCGTGTTATTTCTCACGTTCGTTGGGTATGATATCGTGCGCTGTGGCATATCAATTAAAATAAAGTCGCTGACTCAGGGGATACTTAAAATTCTCGACAGAGCATGAGAGAGCGCCGAGCGCCGATACTATCCCGGTTTGCCAAAACACGATGACCTTGATTGTTGCCGGTTGCTGCCTCGAGCTATCTCGCCTTCGAGAAAGAAAAAGAATCTCAGTGAGGAGAGGATATATGAATGAATTTAATTCAATACCAATCTCCAGAATATAAACTTGGGAACGATCGAAAGAAAGATTTATGCTACTAATCATTGAAGTTAAGTACAAATATATATACATATATATATACATTTGAAATCTTATCGATTACTCTCAGGGAGATATCCTCTGGTGTCCGTTCAATGTGACGCAACTTGACGCGAACGTAACTTCCGAGAGAGAGAGAGAGAGGGGGGGATTGGGAAAGAAAAGAAGAAGGATGAACGCGAAATTAAAGAAGCAAAGGCTACTGCCACGGATGCTATACTTAATATACGAATGAACCACGCGACACCGACACCAACGAAGACGACGACGACGACATAGATAAAAGATCGCGCGCGCGCGCGTGAACGCGAATAGAAAGATATTATACCTAATATGTGTGTTATATACGTAAATATATACGCACATTTATAGGTTGCTACTACAACGGCTACGACTACGACTACGACTACGACTACGGGGTCGGGCAACGGTTTGCGTAACGATATCGTCGTCGCTCGATGATAATCGATTCGTCGGAGTGAATTATTAACGGGTTCGCGCTCGCGCGCGCTGCTAAACGCACACACTACGAAATAACACGGCGAATGCAAAAACAAAGATAAAGGCGCCGCGCCGCGCCGCGCCGGTGCAGCAGAATTTGCCTTTTTTTCTTTTCTTCTTCTTCCTTCTACTCATTCTTTTGCTACACTACCAACAGCAACAGTACCACCTCTTTTTCTACTCCTCCTCTTCCTCTTCCTCCTCCTCCTCCTTCTCTTTCAAATCATCGGTGGTATCATCGACGACGCGTGTTACGAAAACAAGGCGCCATCGTAAAACGTTAACGCAGTTTACCTTAGCCAAACAAACATTAATCGTTATTCTAATTACGATACACTACTATACTCGTACGATATTTCATTTCTATTCCAACGGTGCCTCGAGTCTACACTGTAATAATAAGATAATTAAAATGACTATAAAAATAGCTGAGATAACACGAGAGAAAGAAAAAGATAGATAGATAGATAGATAGATAGATAGGATCTTCCCTGTTAATATAAAAAACAAAAAAATTCGAACAAAGATACCACGACTATCAATAACCCTCCCCCCCCGCCGTTTTTGTTTATTTGTTTGTTGTTCTTCTCGTCGTTTTCATTTATCATCGACGATTCTAAATAAAATCTACAAAAATAAAATAAACTCAAGTAAGAGATCAGACACATTGCCAAATTTATATTTACATATATATGTATCCGTTGAAATAAAAAATCTATATACACGCATAATAATAAATTTTTATTAATTATATCCAATTTAAAATCGTACACACATATGATTTATTATTCATCGTTGTTTACTTCTTCGTTTACATCTTATTATTATATCATTGTAATTATAAACAACGAAATATATATATATAAACGAAGAAATGTAAAATTGGAATATCTCAATTTTGACGACACACAGAGAGCAAAATTGTCGTCGTCGTCAGCGGTAGTAGCGGTGGTAGCGGTAGCGGCGTGAAGCAGCTGCGGAATACTAGCGCAACGTCCAAAGCTCGACGCCGGTGTGCGGGCCGATCCGCGCTTGAACACGTCGGTCGTCGTCGTCGTCGTCGCGTCGTCGTATGCGTGTGCGCGCGCGCGAGCGCGTGTTCACGAAAGAAACCGACCGGCTTCCTTCGGCTTGCTTCGGTCAACTCCTCGGCTAATGCCGGCTGGCCTCGACAATTAGCTGGCGCCAGCAATGACACGCAGCGGCGCCGGGCCGTGCCGTGCCTCCCTCCCACCCTTCACCCCTTCGGCCCCACCTCGAATGGCCGGTCTGCCGGCCTGCCTGCCTGCTTGCCTGCCTGCCTGCCTGCCGGCCGGTCGGTTGGTCGGTTGCTATACTATATAGTTTACCCTCCTTCCCTTCCTCTCACCCACCCCTTCTTCGTTCACCCCGCCACCCTTAACTCCTTCCATCCTTCACCGTCGCGTCGCATCGCGCGAACCCGCCAGCCGCTCCCTCTCTCTCCCTCTCTCTCTCTCTCTCACTCTGTTTTTCATTCTCTTTCTCTCACTTTCGTTCTTTCTCTACACCGAGAGAGTGAACACAACTCGCTCAATATACGCTTTATTTTTAGATTCATTTCCTTCTGCCCATAAACTCTGATTGTGCAGCTATTGGTAAGAACAGAGTGAGAGAGAGAGAGAGAGAGAGAGAGAGAGAACGTGCCGGCATCACCACTCTACCTCCTCCTACTCCTCTCTCTCTCTCTCTCTCTCTTTTTCTCTTTCTGTTTTCTGTCCCTATCGCTCATCTTTCTTCTTTTTTTTGTTCGTTTTCCCGAGGTTGCTTCTGCTGCTGTTACTGCTGCTGGTTGTGATGTGGTGTTGCTTTCTATTGCTGTTCTGTTACCGTGGTGCCTACCCACCAATATCTAACGCCTAAGATCCATCATCTTGTTTCGGTTTAAATCGTATCTTCCTTCCTCTTCTTCTTCTTTGAGAAAAAGAAGAAAAGAAAAGAAGAAGAAGAAGAAGAAGAAGAAGACGATATATATGCCGGTTTCTATTTTGAGATATACGTTCGACTCCCTCGCTCTTTTTATACTACCACTTCTTCTTCTTCTTCTTTTTCTTCTTCTTTCATTCTTTCTTTCAGTTTGCCCTTTTCTTTCATGATACGATGAAGAACAGCAACGAAACATCGAATAACAGACATGTACGTTGTGTCGTATACGTTGTCGTCGTTGTCGTTAGGTTAGAATACGTGTATTTTGCTAGTGCAACGGAAGAATACTTTACATTAACACGTTGAGCGCCACGTCAAGCATCGGTGACTGACACTAGACTTTTTTTGTTCAGGCCACGTCAGTCACAGGTGACTGACACATCGTGTCTTACTAATACAAAGTAAGACATGTGGCCTGACGGAGATTTTCCTAAGAATTCGTGTGGCGTTCAACGTGTGTTAAAACACGCGATTACTATTCCACGTTGGATTCATCCTCCTCCTCCTCCTCCCGGATTCCTTTCACTGTACCTAACTTTTGTATCAGTACATCACGAAACGTTCTTGTACCATAAAGATCAAAATCTTTCTTTTGTTAATCCTTATTCTCTCTACCCAAGAACGAACGAAATAAACGAAATGGAAATAGAAAATAATACTCAAACTATTTTTCTTCTTATTGTAATCAGTCAAAAATTTCAACATTTTTTTTTTTTTTTTTTTTCAAAAAATCATAATCGCGAGTGTGCAACGAAAGGGAAAACATATTTCATGCGACAAATTTTCAACGCCTCTTTAAAATCTATTATTAGAAACAGGGGTGTCTGTCTCATAGTAGTAGTAGTAGTAGTAGTTGGTGATGGAATTCGAAGGATTCCCGTTAAAAAAAAATGAGAAACCAAAAAAAAACAAAAAACAACAACAACAACAACTTGAAATGAAAACTTTAAACGGGAATAAAATGTAATTCATCCATCGTGAATTTAATCGTAACTATTCGATTGGAGATTATAATCTTGACTTGTCGCGCCTACTTTATTTATAGTGATTTAATCTGTGAGAAAAAAATAATACAAATAAAAAGAACAACGTCGGACTGTGGGAAGAGGAGGAGGGGGAGGGGGAGGGGGAGAGGGTGAGAGGGAGGGAAAAGAGGTAATACCTAACTAAGCAACGTCACGAGTCGTCGATTCGATTCGAAAGAAGGTGGGTGGATGGGTTGTTGTTCACTGGGTGTACACTTCTGAACACACAGAGGACTGTGTACGCGTTCACGTTTTACGACGCTTTAAACGACGATCGGTCGAGTTACGTAAAGGAGTTCTCTTACTTTACTGGCGCCTACTCTCTCTCTCTCTCTCTCTCACTCTCTCATTCTCTTTTTCTTGTTTTCACATCGGCATAAGAGACGACGGGTTTCTTGTTTTTTTTTTTTTTTTACAGTTAAAGTCACGTCGAATGATGGTGATGGTAATAGGGTAATGGTGTTGGTGGTGCCAGTGTCAGTACCGGTGGTGCTTGGTGCCGGGATTGGAATTGTCTGGAGATACGTAAAAAAAAAAGAAGAAAAACCTCCTCAACTTGAAGAAACGGATGTCACGAAAATGGTCTGCCATAAATTTGCTAGTTTGATAAAACTTTGATGATGTTAACGAACGTACAAATGGACAAAGACAAACCAAACGAAAAAAATTAATATAATAAATAAATAAAAAAAATAGAATAGGAAGACTGTAAATGGAGGAGTCGCACTGAAAGGTGAAGGACAGGAACAATGGCGGAATTTGTTATTTGTGGCAATAAACTTTTGAGTTCCTAATGCCAATTAATAATAATATAATAAATAAAAGATAAGAAGAAGAATACAAAACTGAACTATATGTCCAATACCATCCTTTTTTTCTATTCCCAATATTCCTCAAATATGTCCTCCAATATGTCCTCCTCATCAGACATTTTTTTTTATTTAACCAACTCGAAAAATTTCAAAGTTTCAAGGTAGTATAAAATATACCTGACTGTTACGATGACGTAACAAATTCTTATGAAAGAAAGAAAGAAAGAATGAAAAGAGAGTAACTTTTAGAAATGAAATTGAACAATAATGGCGTCCGGTGGAAAAGTGGTATCAGAAGTATTACGTTTGAAACATTATGGTCGTGCAAACAGTAGGTAATCCTCGAAGGTAAAGCAATAAATCAAGGTTTTACATCCCGATCCTTTTGGTGTGTATGGATGATAGATAGGTGACGAATACCGTTCCTGCCGGTTGTGGTTTACTGTCGTTTTCATGTCCCGTCTTTATTCGTAGTCGTTAAATAATTCTCGAGAAGGGGAAAAAGAAAAAAAAGAAAAAACATGTCGAAGAAGTAGAAGTTCTTCACCTAAATTATCGCGAATGGTTTACGAGCTACGTGTAAAAGAGAACTTCCTCTATCTCTCTCTCTCTCTCTTTCTCTCTCTCACACACATATCAAACGTAAACTCAAGAATACGAACGAACGAACGCATGCACGCACGCACGTACACATGTATATATATATATATATATATATATGCAGGGACTAAACTGAACGCGATTTTCTTCGGTCGATAAATATTTTAACATGCGTTTAACAGATCGATCCCGATGCCGACACGATTAAACTCCTTAACGAGGGCAGATATACGGTAAACCGCGACGCAACTCGAATAAAACGCGTTCCGCGAACCGTGCAGAAGACCATCGGAATATCATCTCTTTCTTTCTTTCTTTCTTTCTTTCTTTCTTAATTTTCTTTTTGTCTTTTAAGTGATACGATTAATTACGAAATCGTTTAACGTCTTTTAAAAGCGCACGACTCGATTGCGGATAGGATTTTTTTGTTCCTTTTTTTCTAAGAGTATCCGTGGCATCATCATCGACTATCGCTACCACCTACTTTATCAAGTAGTTGTATGTGTGTGTTTGTACGAGAAAGAGAGAGAGAGAGAGAGAGAGAAAAAAAATGGTGTTTGTTTGACGATCGAATCGCGAAAGAAAGAGCCTGTCACAATAAAGACGAGGAACACGTGCGAGCAACAGTAGCATTCAATGTGCTGTTACTGCTGCTGCTGTTGCTCCGACAGAATTACGTAAACATGCTGGCGCATACGCGAGAAAAACGAAATGAAACGAAACGAAATGAAATGTGTGTGTGTGTGTGTGTGTGTGAGAGAGAGAGAGAGAAAGAGAAAGGGTAAAAAGAATAAAAGGAGACGCACGATTCGATCTACTTTCGTAGCGGGAATTTTTGAATTTCGATTAAACGATTGGTAGCATGCGATAACAAAAGTATTTTCATCCGTATAAATTCTAAAGCGTTGAATAAACTTACCGGGTTTGCAGAGCCGACTCCAATGATAGGGATTGCAACAGACGTAGACAGGATCCTTAGCCGAATGGCAGATAGGAAGCCTCTTGAGTTCTTCCGAGGGTACGAGATCTGGCCATCGCCAGATTTGGCAGCATAACACGAGTGGATCCATCGATGTGTTGTTTTCGATCGAACCTCTGACCGGTATCCTGTTGGTCGAGTATCTTTTTCTCGAAGAGGATTGTTGTTCCTCAGATAAGTTACTATTACTAATGTTTTGTGGTTGCTGTTGCACCTGGTAATGATCACCGTTTTCAGGAGAACGACGACGTCTTCGGTGATATCGCAAATTGTTATTGTTATTATTATTATTATTGTTATTATTATTATGATGATTGTGATGATGATGATGATGATGATGATGCAAATGATGCAAATGATGTTGGTGCCTATGGTGGGGTGATGGTGGTAGTGATCTGTGGTATTGCTGATCCAATTGTTGATTATCCGATTGACGGTGTTGTTGTTGTTGTTGATCGTCGATCTCGCTGTCGGAATCGCTGCTACTACGAAAAGGTCTTTGCTGTCTCGGCACTAAGATGCACGAGCTGAGATCAGCACCGCAACTTTCGACCGCGGTCAATAACATCTCCAATTGATTCTCCTTAAGCGTTTTTAGAAGCTCCTTGCACCTCAACAATCGACTTGGATACTCGTCATCGTCGTAACTTTGATCCCCACCGCAGCAACCTTGATGCAATCTACTCGACGTGCTGCTGCTGCTCGTTCGAGCAGCTCCTGATCCTCCTGATCCTCCTGCTCCCCCTCCTCCTCTTGCTCCTCTTTGTCCTTTTCCAGCGAACGACGACGACGACGACGAAGACGACGACGACGAAACTCCTCCTCCTCCTCCTCCTCTGGTGGTGATGGTGGTGCTCGTTTGACCCGACGACGACGGTACCGTGGTCGTCACGTTGCCGCTCGTGTCGTTTCCGGCGCCGGTCGTGTCGATTGTGCGATGAATACGTGACGAATCCTCTTGAGCTTTACACTCGGTTTCATGCTCCCCACGGACCTTCGCCTTTAGGAGACGTCTAGTGAGCACCGTCCGTTTGCTCCAGAACATGAACATGAAACAGGATTTGCGGTACGCGCATTTGGTTGCCAGTACTTAACAACGTAACCGCTTTTAAAACACCTCGCAAAATCGTTTCTCTTAATATACTTTTTTTTCCTCGGCATCCAAACCTGCTCCTCCTCCTTCGACACACTATCCCACACTTATCACACTATTAGGCACTACTACCACCACCACTACTACACCACTATTTTACTCTCTTTACTCCTTACTTTCTCTTTTAGCTTTTCTGAGAACTTCCAGATTCCCTCCTCCGGAAAAATCAAGGTATAAACAAAACGAAAGAAAATACAAGAAATGCACGAGAGAAGAAAATGTCTTTCTATCTCTCTCTCTCTCTCTCTCACTCACTCTCTCTCTCTCTCTTCACTCACACGTACTTTTGTTTTTGGGAGGGTAGCATGCGCGACCGCCGGCGAGGATTATCTGTCTGTCTCTCTCTCTCTCTCTCTTTCTTCTTTCACGAAGGGAAGAAGAGAACGCGAGCCGGTGGAAGAGCTCGACGGGCCACGTATATTTATTTACGTTCAGCGTATATCTCGGCGCACTTTAGATCGCGCGTTCCCGAAATAGCGTGACAGTCTCTCTTTCTCTTTCTCTCTTTCTGTGTCTGTCAGCCCTACTTCTCCCTACTAACTTCGTTTAAACGAAGCTCGGAGGAGATTTTTGAACACACAACTACTACTACGCGTGTCGTCTTCTCGAGAAAAGAGTGTTGTGTGTGTGTGTGTGTGTTGTATATTCCCTCTTCTATCTTATTTCTTCTCGTCAGAAATCTTTTGAAAGGAGGTAGAGAGGGTTGGGGGGTCGGGGGGTAAAAACTAACAACGGTCCTCCTCGTGGGTTGACGATTTCGCACGACGACGACACGACTAAGACGAAGGAGGTTAGGTCGAGTACCGCTCGGCTGACCTTGAACTCTCATTTACCTACGCGTCGACGTGGTTGGCGAAGAAGAAGGCGAGAGAAAGAGGGTGGATGCGCTGGCGCACTCTAGATTCTCTGTCTCTTTCTTTCTTTTTCTTTCCCTTTCCCTCCTGCTCCTCAAAACTTTATCTCTTTCCCGACGTTTATTATCGTCGCGACGCGAGTGTCGGCAATGGTAGTAGAGGGGAGAAAGAAAACGCTCCTCTTCTTCTTCTTCTATTTCTTCTCCTATTCCTCCGCCAGCTCCTCCTCTTCTTCTTCTTTTTTTTCTTCTTCTCTTCGTCAGAACGCGATTCGTCAGCATCGAACGTTCAACGAGCGACTACCCTCCTCGTTGTTGTTGTTGTTGTTATTATTATTATTATTATTTTCACCCGAAGTAACGAGTTAAAAAGTAGTAAAACACTGAGAGTTCACGAGAAACAAAAAAACAAAAGAACTAAAATAACCCCAACAAGAATTTATGAAAAAATAAAAGAAATTCCAAGGTAGGGTGGTCAACAACAAACAACTATTGCACGTGACACGCGCGAAATTCAAATTGTTGCACAAGTCGTTCGGCACGAACGTATTTATAACAACAACCAACACGCACCACACATACACGATAATTATATTTCAATATTTCTTTTTCCTTTATTTTTCTCTTCTTTCTTCTATCTCTATATCTTTCTCCCTTTTTCTATCTTTTTCTTCAAACCGACGAAAAAAACAAAACTTCTCACAACATCAACGAAATATTATCGTTCGTTATAACTAACGACGAACACAAAACGACACTTTTCCTTACTCTCGAAGGCTGGTACTGCTGGTACTGGTGCTGGTACTGGTGCTGGTACTGGTGCTCTCGAACCGCGTGCGCTGTTATTCCTATCGGCAAGCCGGCGCCGTTCGATGACGAACAACACGACGACGACGACAACGACGACGACGACGACAACGACGACGACGTCGACTTTAAAGACGACGACGACGACGACGACGTCAACCACGACGACGATGACGACGTCGACAACCACGACCACGACGACGAACCAGAAGATGACAACGACACTAATAAGTAAAATGACAGCAACGACGTGAAGGAGGACAGCGACGACACTGCAACAACCTCCAACTCGAGATCGTCGCGTCGATCGCTCCCCGTCATCCGTGCTCGCGTATCACCGTCTGACATTTTCCGCTCGCATCGTCTATCTTTCTCTCTCTCTCTCTCTCTCTCTCTCTCAACTTCTCCCGATATTGTCGTTTAACTTTCGATTTCTCTCCTTTTCTATCTCCCTTCTCTAACCTTCTATCTCTTTTTCTTTTTCTTTTTCTTCTTCCTTCTTCTTATTCCTCCTTATCAACGTTCTCACACCGCGATACGAAGAACAAGTAAAAGAACAACAGCAACAGGCAGTGTTTTTCGCTCATCATCCATCGCCGGTGGGCGATTCGTTTGCGCGAGCCGACCGCGAGGACGCGCACTGTCACATTCTTCGAATTGCTACCGCGATCCACTGAGAACGACCGAGAGAGGAGGCACGTTCGAATACGGAAGGGGAGAAGAAGAAGAATCCTCTTTCTCTCTCTCTCCCTCTCTCTCTCTCTCTCTTTCTATCCTCTCTCTTTGCCAACGAGATGAGAAATATATAAACGAGAATACGAGGACACGCGAGATTTTGATTCGTAACGCGTGCGCTTATTACTATCTCCTCTTCTACTTGTTGTCTCCTATGCCTTTTTGCTCTGTTTCTTTCGAAACAGTTACGGGATATTCTCGTCTGTCTCTTCCTCTTTGATTTCCTTTCCTTATTAGACCTCGCGCACTTTGTCACTTTTTAGATTATATTTAATTGATATTCTCAATGATGATGATTAGAGAATAGTTCACAAAAACTTAAGTCTTCTTCTTCTTCTTCTTCCTCGAATAAGAAGACGAAGTGCAATACGAAGTGCAAGTAGTTCCCCGGCGACGTTCGTCGTTCGACTGCGATTCGATTCGATTCGACTCGACTCAGTTCGACGACGCGACTGTCCGTTCCACGCACGAGGTTCCCGTCTCGAACCGCACCGATTTCCAACGAAGTTCCCCCACCACTTTACTCACTATAATCCCCCACTCCTCTCGATACTTCCCCCACTTTTTCTCCTTTTTCTTCTCCGCCGCCGCAACTTCGTTTCTGCTCAACGTCTCGTTCCGTGTGTTTCGTCACGGCGCGCCGATACACCGACCGCGGCATACTAAACACACAAGGAAGATTGTTAAACATGGCCGCCGCCGTCGCCGCCGACACGGCGCCGTTTCCGGCGCTCACCGCTCGAGGCGCTACCATCGAGAGACACCCCCCCACCCTATTCCACTACCGGCGCCGTCGATCCTAACACGCTACGAGATATATCGCCTGATTTTTTTTCATTACGTTCCACTCTCTAAACTAATGACTTTTCTTCGCTTTTGTCTTATCCAATGATTTCAGGCATTCTCCAATTAATACTTTGCTACAATATTGATAAATTGTCTCGTTATATCTACATTATTGAGAATAATTGTTCAATATTATTACTCCTAATGATCTATCTTAAATAGTAATCTATGAGAGAGAGAGAGAGAGAGAGAGAGAAATACCTTAATTATATATTTAGAAAGATATTTAGTTATTTTTAAAATGGGCAGACAAATTTGGAAAGATTCTTAGAAAAATACGAGATTAATAGGTCTGGAACTAATGCAAGAGGATGAATCAGATAGAAGGGAAAGCTAGGAGTTAGGTCGCCGGCCTTTCTTTTACAAAGATCTAAAGTGGAAAAGAAGTGGCGAAGGGTGGAAAGAGAAAGAGGGGAAGGTAGAAATGCAAGATGGACTCGTCTGAAGAGAGGACGGGTGGCTCGGTCAGTCGGCTCGTTCGTGGTTCCTCTATCGGCTGAGCCAAGCAGACGCCAGCGCCTCCGCGTGGCGCCAGAAACGATCATTATGAAGTGGTTTCACCCTGGGGGTCGACATTCCGGGGCGAATTTCGGTCACGATGTCTTTCAGCTAAAGAAAATGACTTTTCTAAGCCGAGGATCGCACTTTCAACGAATAAAGGAATAAGATTGGATCTCAATAAAGTCTAATACCACTTAAAGATTTATCCTTTTAATATTGTCCCTTTTTGTAACCTTTTAACCGAAACTACCTGTATCTACAATTCCTTTGAAAAACCTTTCGGGCCCTTTGCTTAAAGCATTTTCTTAGATGTTAACTTGTAACTCGGTCTTCTTTTCATACTCGTCCATGAACATTGGCGTGGTCATCGAGGGAAAGTTTCGTCGAGCCAACGCACGAGATTCTTCCCATTTGCTTGCTTACACATACATATACATATACATATATATATATATTTATGTTTCATTCACGCAGAATAGTAATAAACCGGTTCATTAATATGCCCAAACCGACTACACCAAATGTTTCATTCAGAGCCGAGGAGAAGTCCGAGTGAAATTCATGCAAAAACATATATATATATATATATATATATATATATATATATATTTCTTATAAGATATTTGTACTTACAGGTGATATATCTGCAAGGTGTACGTTGTTATCTTCAATAACGCATATTTATATATATATATATATATATATATATATATATATATATGTACTCGTATCTGAAAAAATAAAAAAGATTTTGGGTTAGTAAATCAATGATCTATGCATTGTGTATATAATGTAAATCAAAAAGATAATAATTAGAGTAGGAGAACGTGTAAGAGGATAATCACGCTTTTAAATTTCGATAGTAAGGCGTGCAAAATCCCGGTGCCGACTTTTAAGATAAACCCTTTTCGATATCCCCGAAAGAAATGCCGATACGCTCTTTAATCCGAAACCCGCCTCTTGGGGAGACCAGGTATGCGCCAGACCGGTCAGAAATTAGGAGAAACGCTAAAAAAGGATCCCGAGTGGCATACCACTGCACACACACACACACTGTCGTAAGATCGTCGCTCATAAATTGTCTAATTTTAGAAACTCGTTTCGCGATTTTGCGGACGTAATATTGTAATAAGCCGACGGGACTTTCCTCGATGGTATTCCAAAAGGCAAATTTATAGTTTTCTGCTCCTCACCGTTTCATCCTAAACTTGCAATAGTCGATTAAGAAAATTCCTTAACGAAATTTTGTTGGTTTCTTTTCGCAAATTTCGCATTGTTCAAAATATATCGCTCAAAGAAACGTTGCATTATATTGAAAACAAAACAACAACAAAAAAGATAGAGAGAGAAAGGAAGAAGGGTAAGTGCACGCCTACTCGCATCGGAACTCGTTCTCCCCACCCTTATCCCAACCCTCCCGACTCCTGAGCGTCGTCTAGACGCGTTATTTCGTTCGTTCCGAAGGCCCGTTCCTAAATGATATAGAATTTAGGAAGTTATTTAGTTATGTACGTCTGGCGTCCGGAGCTGGCTAGTAATCAGGCGCCTGGCCTCCGCAAACTGTCCCTAGCTCTTTCTTCTTTCAACTCTTACCGATATAATATGTATATATTATATATATTTATATATATATATACACATAGACATATACACACAAACACAAATGTTACGTCTCCCTATACATGTCTAGACGGCACCATGAAGCTTGGTAAAATTCTTCAGGGCCGTCAGAGTAAGTTGGTACCTTTTCATTCGAATTAAAACCATGCCCCTTCCCTTTCCCATATACCAAAAAATTTTAAGAAACAACAAACGAAGATAGAAGTTAAAATCAAACGACGAATCAGAAGGGGCAAACGTCAAGGAGGATTCGCGACGTGTCCTCATCATCTTGGCGCCGCCATCTTTAGAAACGATTTGGTATACATAGTGTGCGTGCCCGAAAGAGCCCCCGGTACGTACTACGTACTACTTTTATTTCGTTCTATTTCGAAACGCGAAAATTACTGGCGCGTTCCCGATGCCACGGAGCCGAACGAACGTTCGGAGCATGGCGCCATTCTTGACATATCGCGCCGATGGCACCCGCTGCCGGACGAAACGGACAGTGGCTAATGTGAAGTCATGATGAGACTGACGATCAACACGGCGCCTAGTTAGAACAATGTAACTCGAGGAATGGAACGTATACGACATAATATAAGACCAAATAATCAAGTTAAACCTACATAGATAATTTAAGTATAGAAGTACTGAACATAGAAACACACCCTACTGCGACTCTCAACATTTTGTTGTTGTTTTTATTCTACTAAATTTATGTACTAGAGTTCTGAGATTATTTGACGACCACGATTTTCTACAAAATCTATCTCCTCAATGTTTAATAATAGCTGTTGAAATAAAAACAAATGGAGGAAGAAGGAGAAGAGTGGACATCTTAGAGGATGATTACACGTTATTAATTTCCTGTCCTCGCGCGTTCCCCAGAGGTTTCACGAGCTTTGACACTCTCGACACAAAGAGAGAAAATGGTAGTTTTCTTTGGTAGCTGTTTGAACCCTCGCTTGGCGCCGATGTCAACGCTCCAAATTCCAAGTCTAACATGAGCGAGAGTGAGAAAGAGTGATCATCGTCGTTTCTTCGAAACGACCACTCACGATTCCGCTACAATTCATCTTTCGCGAAGCTCGGAGACATTTTGCGCTATTCTTGGTTCCGAGATAATCTTTTTCAGTAACTTTCTGGTACCGATGAAGCAGCACGTAGTAATAGTTCTTGTCAGAATGACCAATCATCGTTAACATCGAAAAAATATCAGACTGTTTATCTCATTCAAAAAAAGTGTCGTCAAATTTCATAACATAGTTTGACAAGAAACTCGACTGTTAACAGGTATGATATATGTATATCTATACTTATAAAATTACAGTACAAAAAAGAACATCTCTATATATATATATAGAGAGAGAGAGAGAGACGAGATATGACGCAAAAATAAAAATAGGAAGAAAGAGATTAATCTTTCATATGATCTTAGTAATATTTCTCGAATCGAATACCATCGAGTAATCGTTCTTGATCATTATTAGCATCTCTGGCGTCAGTCTTTACGCGATTTCGCATTACCGATTATTCAAAGTGACGCGACGGATTGTAAAGTATTTCTCAAGTAGACTTCAGACTCGGCTTGCGTGACTCGATCATCGAAAACTTGAAAATTTCGATCGAGAATGACGCGAGAGTTATCAATAATAATTCAATTGGAATGAACGAAGTAGAAAGAAAGAATTATGATAATTGCATCGTTGAGATAACTTGTCTAAGAATAAGTAAAGATTAAATTCTAATGATGTAATGAAGACGGATATATCTAACGTTATTTCATTTTCCACTTCCGGTATTAAAGTTCTTTTTATATTTATCGCCAAACGAGCTTCCAACGGAAGCCTCGAGAAATGGTTTTTGATCGTGCAGCTGCGTTGCGAGCGGCCCTGCATATAATCGACAACAACAACGACGATGACGACGAAGAAGAAGACGAGGACAACGACGACGACGACGATGGGTACGAAGTGGAGACGACGACAAGGAGGAGGAGGAGGAAGAGGAGGAGGAAAAGGAAAGGTGGGAGAAGTATGATGGGACAGGTGCGGCTCGTAACTTCCTGGATGATATCGGCCGATCCGGACGCACGGCCGGCGCTAAGGCTGACGCTTACGTTAACGCTGGCGCCACTTGGATTCCCGCCGTAGGCGCCTGTCCGACCAAACCTCCTTCCTCTGCCTCTCCCTTGCCCCTTCCCCATCATCTCATGTATATACCACCATCACCCTCTTTCTCCCTTTCTCCCCCTTCCCCCCTAGCTTTCGCAACGTACAACATACCGCGCACATTGGCCCGCTGTAATTCTTCGAGCGAACTCAGTGCCACCTTACGACCAAACCAATTTGTGAATTAATCCTCATCCCTTTCCCGCCATCTTACGATAATTATTGTGATCGGTGTATAGGTCGGTAAGATTGACTCTAAAATTTGGGTACCCATTAATCAATGTTTCAACAAACTCATCATGTAATACTTAAATGGAAACTAACGAGCAAATAAAACGCATGCATAATGGAAGAAAACTACATCTTGGAATCTTCAAACTCGTCTTTTAACCCCTTACCTGTTGCGACGTACGAGCGATACGATTGGTGTTTATTCCGCGCAAGCGCTCTTCGCGAATTTTCGAACGTCTGGCGTTTGCTCAAGGGGGAATATATTTGTTCCTTTTGCACAGCCGAGAATTCTAGATGAAATTGAATGATAATTAAATGAAATAAAAGCCCTAGGAATCTATCATTTTATTCGACTTATAATAAACGATAATAAACATCGATTTCTTTATTATTTATTTATTTATTTATTTTTTGAGTAAAGAGATACGTACATAATATACTTGTTGTATATTATTTCCTTTATAAAAAGAAAAAACAATCTAATCGCGAATATAACTTATCGATAGGAATAAAAATATGATGATGTTCACGAAAAGAATGAAGACGACGTCTCAGGCCACCGACCGTCTCGGTCGTCGAGCGTCGACTGATCGTGAGCCGGACGATCGCACAATATTTAGTTGGTGGCGCGTGCAGAGGACACGACTGGAGTCCGACCCTTCTCCCTCTGATTCACCACCACCACCATCACCACCACTAGCACTAGTAACCACCACCCACTATCAACTAACAGAGAAGGACTAGCATCCCTGGCGTCGGTACCACCCCTTTCTTCTTCAATCCCTATCTTCTTTCATCCTTTCTTTCTTTCATATGGGGTGCAAGCTGATGTCTCGCCGACGACACCGATCTCGACGCCATTCTCGTCGTCCACCTACGTATCTTTCTCCACACATACACAATTATAATATATTCTTTCAAATGATGTCATTCATATACATTCGAATCCACTTTATTATTGTTGTATGGCGTGTAACAACGTCCACACGTGTGTAGACGAAAAAGAAAAAACTTACGCGTAAGGGATGATCCTTTCAAATCTCCCGCCATTTCTTCCCTCTCCCACCCAACGTTTCTTTTTTCCTTCTCTTTCCTATAATACATTTATAAGTGACTATGGTCAATTAATTTGACAACTTAATAAGAAAAGAAAAAAAAAAAAAAGAAGTAAAAGATCGAGAAATAAGACATATATAAAAGGAGAAAAAAAACAATATGGGTGGTAAAATGGGGAAAAAAGATACAAAGAATCGGTGTCGACGTATCGATACTTTCGTAATGAGAGAAACGTAGCCAGTCGGTCGCGAGCAAAGAGGTAGTAGTAGTTGGGGGAGGGCAAGGGGGCAGGGGGTGGATGGTGATGATCCAGGTCCGTTCTCCATCTCGTTGTTTATCAGGCTCCCCTTCGCATAACAAGCATCAAAACACTTGGCGCCCCACGCTGGAGCCGACGTAGTCGTCCACCCCCCAGTCAACCCCCGAACACCACCCCTTCTTCTTCTCCTCCACCCTTTATGCTCCCTCGTTTCTCTACTTTCCGCGGATATACGCGACGGGATATAGGCGTTCCACCCTCGTCTCCTATCTGACATGGGTTAAAACGCGGATGCAGGATGGTAGTGGTGGTAGGGAGCAGGACGTCTCCATACCCGGCGCCCGATGTCTGCCTGGTCCGGACCAACCAAAAAAAAAAAAAAAAAGAAAAAAAAGACTAAAAAAAGAAGAAAAGAAAGGAAGAACGAAAGCAAGAAAGAAAAAAGAAAAGGACTCTTATTGTGTCCCCCGCATCTACGACGACTCTTCTCGATCTTCGTAATCACTGAGATTACCGAAGATCTTCCCCTTGCATCCTGTATGTTGACTCTCACGCGACACACTCGCGATTCTTGCAATCTCCTAATGTTTCTATTTTTAATTTGTCTTTTATTTATGTTTATTACAGAGTAAGAATGACGGTAAGAAACAAGGGAATGAATAGATGATAAGATAGAGATTACAGGTGTTAAATAAATAGTTACAATAATATTGCTGACTTGGTACAAACGGTATTTAGTTTTCTAATCACTATCTGAGAAGATAGATTAGATCTACTGACTGAGAGAAACCCAATTAAAAAGTAGATAGATATTAACTGTGAAATGTTTCGTAACATTTTGTTTGGTTTCTTTCAAAGACAACAGTAACAACGATGACAACGACGACGACGACGACGATCTATCCTAGGTGGTACGAATTAAGAGTACCTTTATAGGTAAAAGAAAATATCAGAGTCTAGGCTAAGTCTGGCCGGTGATTTCAGTGATTTCGAAGGATATACAGGATAGAGAAAAGAAGAGGTGGAATGGGATTCCTGGAAGGGTTGCCAGTCAGAAAAGAGAGAGTGGGTAGGGCGCCCTCCAGCTTGGCGACTCACCCCCGATACTACGATGCCAACGTGGAAGGAGTTATTCTTGCATTGGCCGCGTCGAGGAACGACGACGACGACGACGACGACGACGATGTTGTCGCCGTCTCCGTCGGCTTTACCCATCGTTGTCTTTGTCATCGTAGGAACGTGGTGGTCGTCGTCGTCGTCGTCGTCGTCAACGGTGTCGGCCGACGAGGCGTCACTACGTTTGGCGACGCCACGCTTGGCGTCGACTCTCAGCGCCGGCCGGTCGCTGGAATCGGCGCCTCTCCGTCTCTCTTTCTCTCTTTCTCTCTTCCCTCCCCCCTCTCTCTCTATATATCTCTATCTCTGTCTTTCTCTCATACATTTCGGCCCAGAGAGAAAGAGAAAGAAAGAGACCATTCGTCGTTTCACCATCGTCGACATCGGCGACGACGAGGCTCTGCCGGCTGTCGCCATCCGCTTGTTCTCTTCCACGGGATCACCCTTCTTCTTCTTCTTATTCTTCTTCTTCTTCTTGTTCGTTGTTGCCCTCGTCATCTGCATCGTCCTCTTCTTGTACCCTACTACTACTCAACCGTACCTCAACTCCTACTACTATCAGTTCGTCTTCATCGCGCGCAAAGGATAATGAAACTTTCCATTCTCCTTAGATAGATCCCCTCAAACCCCCAGCACCCATAGCTTTTATTTCCTAGAAATTCATCCATTGGTCGTCCATCCATTCATCCATCCATCCATCCATCTACCGATCGTGTATGTTCGATGCATCCATCTCTAATAAAACACTGTTACCCTCTTTTTATTCTGTGCGCATAACACATCATCTCTTCCCGTTCCAACGACGATCAAACCCGATGCAAATCCGATATCGCAAAAGGAGAGGAAGAGGAAAATACGCGTTTATTCTAGACGACTAAAGGAAAGAAGAAGAACGATCCTCGCAAGAGAAAGAGTGAGAGAGAGAGAGAGAAGAAATCGTTCGATCGGCCGTAAAAACCAAGCTCGGTTCCAAAGGACCGGAACGAAAAACACGATAAAAGACTTGCCATGGCGCGCGAACGCCGACGCCACACGATGATACGGTCATCCTTATTCTACCACCTCCTCTCTTTCTCTCTCTCTCTCTCTCTCTCTTTTGGAATACGATACGATCTTAGTTTTACGATCCTACCCCTTTCGATAAGATCGTTCTCCTTTCGACGTTCGTCTCCTGGACGCCTCCACTCGTTTACTCCTCAATTAATCGGATTTCGATCTGCGGCTATGGGATGTCGGAAATCGTCGCGCCTTTTTACAAAAAAAAAAAAAAAAAGAAACAATCAAAAAAGGAAGGAAGGAAGGAAAAAGAAGAGAAGAAGAAGAAGAAGAAGAGAAGAGGAAGAGGAGAAGGAGGAGCCNAAAAAAAAAAAAAAAAGAAACAATTCACAAAGGAAAGTAGAAAAGAAAAAGAAGAGAAGAAGAGAAAGGAAAGGGAAAGGGAAAAAGGAAAGAAGGAAGGAAGGAAAAAGAAGAGAAGAAGAAGAAGAAGAAGAGAAGAGGAAGAGGAGAAGGAGGAGCCTTGCCAAACGGCTTCAAGCTGCGCCAGGAGGGAAAGTTTCGCTCGATTGGACACGCCGATCGGTCCTCATCCTCTTCCTCTTCTTCATCCTCATCTTCTTCATCTTCTTCCACATCTTCTTCGAAGAAAAGGGAACCAGCCGTTCTCGACGCCACTCTGGCGCTCCCTCCCTTCCCTTCCCTTCCCTTCCCTTCCCTTCTCTTTTCTTTTATTTCTCTTTCTACCCTTGCAGCCCCTTTTACAACAGTGTGTGCACCGTTGGCGTCCCTAAGACCAAACCATTATCTGTATACCACGATTATAGGGCAACGGGACCGACAAACAGGCGTGGGCCAGACCCCCTGGCACCCTCACGATAAACCCTATCCTTCTCTTCCCCTTCCTCTTCCCCTTGCCCTTCCTTCCTTCCTTCCTTTCTCCCTTTATTCTCCTACTCTATGTTTCTCTCTGCCTTTCATTGGACCCCAGCCGCATACCGCGTCAACCACTACACAAACAAACTGCTGCTCCTGCTGCTGCTACTTTTGCTGCTGCTGCTGCTGCTGTTGCTAACATCGACTAACATCAACCAACAACCATCATCCTTCTATCTTACTCTAATATTTCATTCCTTGTATTCCCAACCAACCCTGTTTCAACATTGTTTAGAATTATGTAAATTAAGGGGTCAAACTAAATTAGACTAACCCTTTTTTATTTCTACATCGTTGGATAGTATTGAAAGAAATGTTGAAATTGAACCCACTGCACTCGACAGGTTACTCACAGATCTTATAAAATAATTCGAACGATAATCATTTTTTTGATTTAGTTTGTTTTGTTTGAACAATAGCAAGCTTTATGAATGCTTTCAACAACGTCTGAGTGAAAAACAACAATCTTAAATACGTCGTTTATATGCATTGTAAATGCATATGAGTGTTCAACGATAGTTTGAACTCGACTGTCTCGTGGCAATAAGAATATTATTTTCAAAGTTAAGGAAACTGATAAGAATATTGAATACGATGAACAAGGAATCAGTTTAAATGAACGTGAATTCAATTTAAATATATAATATATGAACTACAAAATTGTTTATATATTTAAAATAATCAAATTTTGTTAACACGTTCCATGCCAACTTGACTTGTCATTCATTTAATTTTGCTTTAACAAAAATAACTACATTACATGTATTAATATAATATATATATATAATTATTAATATAAATAATAAAGTATAATATTTAATATATTATACTTAATATATTAAATATAATAAATATTTAAAAATAATTAAATATATAATTAAATAATAAAATAATATAAATATATAAAGTATAATTATATTATAATTAATAATATTAATTAATTATCGTGTAAATATAATAATTAAACAAACTCACGTGCTGCATTTTGTATAATGCATCAATATTTGAATAGAAAAATATTCTTTTACAGAATTACATTTATTATAAACATATAACATTAAATAAATATGCCTAATTGTAAGTGTACCCCCATCGGTGATACACATGGCACGGAACGTGTTATATTAAATCAGTAAAATTTGTAATTCGAGAAAAAAGAAAATTAAAAGAACAAAAAAAAAGAAACCAATTAAGATTCGCATAAATGCAATGCATAAAAATAAGACGCAAAAAAGTAGATCGTACTTTATTAGACTGATTAGTTGGATTAGGTGATGAACAAACTACCATAAGTGTAAATACACGTGGTGCATATGCAAGTAAGTACATACATACGTACTTAAGTAGTTACGTGACTATAATAATGATCTCACCTACACAATTGGATATCACGAGACTAGGAATTCGAGCTTTTACTTTGACCAGTAGTTTTCATGAAATCTAATTGAATGATAAAATATATAATTAAAAAGGATTGCAAGGTTGGTCATGAAGAAAATAAAATCTGGTAAAGAAAAAAAACATCAAAACCAATGTATTACTGTGATGATGTGAATGCATGTTGGAAATTGTTTTGTAATATCACACACAAAAAAAGAACAATAATACAAAACTTAATGTTTAACAAATATCCTTCATTGAAATATAAAAATGTTAAACGTTAAATTGTGTATGATGATTTTTAAGATAACAACTGTAAAAAAAAAAAAAACATTCTACAAATATGTTGAATATCGTCTCAAGTTGTTGGTTCGATCAAGTTCTCGAGTGCAAAATAAAAAAAAAAAAAAGGGTTAATATTTGTCATAGGATATATGATCTCCAAGTGTTCAAGAATTCGATATTTGTTATCAATAAAAAAGAAAAAAAAATCTACCTTACCGACTTGATTTTACGACAAATATAATAATAATCGAATTTGCATAAGAGTTTAAATATTTTCTTTGAAATGTCCCTGAGAGAATTGAAAGACCATTGACTTCGTGCCGTTTACTTTACGAAATAATCGAATGTACGATCGAGAAAAAGAAGAAATTTAAATGCGGATTAACGTGGAATCAAGGACGGCCACGGAATGAATTTGAATGAAAATACTATTTAGACTTTCTACGCAGGTATTTTCGTACATATGTATATATGTACACATATATACATATATACATATATATACATGAAAAGAAACGGCACAGCCAAAGACAAGGTCTCCATTTTTAACAAAAAAAAAAGTAATCATTTTTTAAATTGTTCTACACACGAAATAATAATAATTAAATAAATTATTATTTAATTAATATAAACAATTAAAAAAAACGAATATAATTACGACGATCTAACGGATGTTAATAAAAATAACGATCAAATAAAACAAAAACAATTTTCTTTCAATCAATCGTTTAATCAATAAATTATTTAAACAATAAATATTTAAAAAAAAAAAAAAACAACAACAAAAATTTATCGATAACAGGATAATTCTCGATAGGTAACCAAAGTAAATATAATAAAAATGTAATATCAGGTGAGTCGAAATAAAATAGAATCATGTACCGTCGATAAGGAAGAACTCGATAAAATTTCAAACTACCGATAGAAACCTAACCTCTAATTTTTTTTTTTATCCTCATCTTACCTCACGTCTCCTGTAAGGTATCACGATACCTTTAGGGGGTGAGAGGTGGGGGGTGGGGGTTGAAGAAACATCGACGAAAGAGAAAGATAAATGGACATGCCGAAAGTGCAAGTAGAGTAACTCGATAATAAAAAAAAAAAAAACGTTTGTAAATCGTTCGAACGATAAAATATACAGCTTACGTAATGTGGAACGATCATTATTAATAATAACAACGATAAGATTAGTCCGAGGGTCTTTCACCGGGGTCACGCGTCATGCGTCGTCGTGGTCAACGTTATTGTTGCTACTGTTACTACTGCTGCTGCTATTATTGCTGTTATTGTTGTTGTTGTTGTTATTGTTAAAAGAGATAAAGAAAGATAGGATAAATAGCGCGTAACAACGATGCCACGTTGTAAATAAGAGGTTGGAAACGGAAAACGTAAGCGAACCGAAGTTAGTTTCGCGAACGGTTAAAGCCAATGCGGTTATAGGAGAAGACGTATGTGTGTAAGTGTGTATGTTGTGTGTGTGTGTGTGTTACGAGTTGAATCAACGCCTCCTACGACTTTCTATACTTCCCTCTCTTCTAATTTTTTTCTTCTTTTTTTTTTTTTTTTTTATCTTTATTTATTTCCATCTTCTGTCTCTTTCTTATTCATACATCAACGTACTCTCCTTCCGTGTTTTCTATCTCTTTCTATCTTTCTTTATTTCTCCCTCTCATTCCCACCATCTCGAACTCCACGAGAGAACAACTAGAGGTAGTCAAGGTGTGACGTTATTGTTACCTACAACTCGACAGTTGACAGCACACATAGAGAGAAAGACAGAGAGACAGTAAAACGAGCTGCTGCTAAGTGTAACAATACACACATTTCTTCTTGTTTTTGTTTTTTGTTTTTTTTTTTTTAACAACGAAGAAAATTAATCCATAAATTATGGGAGCATCCTCGAACGCGACGTACTTAGGTCTCGATCTCAGCACGCAGCAGGTAACGATATTGTCCTATCATATCAACAATTTGTCATTTCAAAAAGAAAAACAACTAAAACAAAAGATTTTGATAAAGATATAGAATGTATTATGTATAACGGATACGCGATTAAAGAAAAAAAAAAAGAAAAATAAATTCGTCTCGTCTCATCTTGTGCAATTGCGTACACATTGTATACACAAATAATATTATAAACATAATATATATGTATATATGATGTATAATACAGTTATTTACTTTGAAGAAGAAGAAGATGAAGAGGAATTGTCGCTTACGCGCAGTTCTTCTTATCTCGGCAGTAAAGTTGAGAGTGGTCGGGCCATGCGTTTCTAAACCCTTTCACCTCTTCTCTCTTCTTCAACGATGACGACCACCACCATCATCACCCTTTCCTCTTCCTTCTCATCCTCCACCACCACCACCACCACCTCCTCCTCTTGTTGCTGCTGCTCTCGTGATCTCTTTCGCTACCAACTCCAATCGGGATTCCTTGAACGATTACAAGCGTGACTATTGACATCGCGTATTTATCTTTTCTTTTTTTATTATTATTATTATTATTATTATGTCGTTAAATTAAACGCGCAACCGTTATTAAATTGAATTATTTAATCAATAATTTATGATCTTAGTTAAAATATATATGTATGCTCTCGTAGAAATAAATAACACAGTTCCGAAACTTTGTTTAACGTACATACCTCTCGCGACTATCTCCTACGTTCACTCGAATCTTCGAGAATCGTCAATGCGCATGCGCAACAATTTCGATTCGAGACGCGCGCTTTTTATTCAAATTATAAAAATGATATGCGTACATACTTGCGCGCATTCGCTCGCGAAGATGACGACCCTTTGACACCGATTCCAATATTGCCAGCTAAACCGTAACAAGCTTTGACGTATGCAATTTTTCCCGGGTCGTTTTTAATCTAATGTCATGGATAAATCCTTATCTAAATATAAATAAAGAGAAATTAAAATGGGGCCGGGGGAGGACAGGGTGGATGGGTGGGGATAGAAATAATATCAAATTAAAAAAGAAATATTATTTCAATAATTAAATAAATCAAGTTTCGTTGCTTGCCATTTGTTGACAGTTGAAGGCTGTTGTGGTCGATGACGATCTTGGTATTCTACATGAAACCAGTGTTCAATTCGATAATGATCTACCAGAATTTAGGTATAATTATTATAATGAAATATTCACAATACCCAAGTATATAAATAAAATATTATCTTTGTAATATTTAATATATGTTTGTTTTTTTTTCTCTTTCTTTAGAACGTACGGAGGTGTCGTGCAAAAAAAATATGAGTCCCACGTAGTAGTGGCACCAACTTTAATGTGGGTCAAAGCTTTAGATATGATCTTAGATAAATTAAGAGTTTGCGGAGTTGATTTTAGTAAAGTTGCTGCTATTTCCGGATGTGCTCAAGTAAACAAAAACAAAAAAAAATGAAAACATTAATATTATTAACACTTTAATGGCCGCTCAACACAAAATGTGTGTGATAGTCGGAACATTGGCCGTTATTTTATTTATAACTTTATATATAAAATTAATTTTATTGTTAAATTGTTGTTTTTTGTTTTATGTTAATTTATTCGTGAATGATAATAAAGTTTTTTTTTTCAATGAATTCTTGTAAAATATTACCGGGCCCCTGACGACGTTTGACGACTGCGTACACGTGCGGCCATTAAAGTATTAATTAGTAATGTCCCTTACTTTTTTTTCATTGATTTACACAACAATATAATTAATAATATTATTTAACAGCAACACGGTACAGTTTATTGGGGTAAAGGTAGTCAAAATCTTTTGCAAAATTTAGAACCAAGTAAATTTTTACACGAACAATTTGCAACGTCCTTTTCGATAACACAGTCACCTGTTTGGATGGATTCCAGTACAACTAATGAATGTCGTATTTTGGAAACGATCGCTGGTGATCCTAAAGTATGTTTAATCCTTGTATAATAATCTACGTAAAATAATCATTCAAATTTGATAATAAACATTTGTTCAATCAATTTATATACAGAAATTAGCAGAAATAACAGGGTCCCGAGCATATGAAAGATTTTCAGGACCACAAATAGCAAAGATTTCACGAACAAGGCCAGAAGCTTACAGTAATACCGAGGTATACCTAATAAACAAATTCTACGGCTTCTTTGAAAAAAAAAAAAAAAAAAAAANAAAAATACAAATACAAATATAAATAAAATAAAATAATAAAAATAAAAATAGAAAACAGCGTATAATCGAGGTATTAAAAAAATATTGAATAAATATTTAGTGTGATCTACCTAAATCCCGTTTGCATTTCAACATTTTTACGTACATTCGCATTATCTTGTTTTTTTTTTAAATCATTTAAATCGTGTCTTTAACAAATTCTTATAAATATTTACCTAATTTTCTTATTTTTTTCTCTCTCTCTAAAGAAATCACTAACGATCGATCAAATTATTTTTTCTTCGTAGAGAATTTCATTGATCAGTAGTTTTCTTGCATCACTTTTCTTGGGTGATTTTGCACCGATCGATTGGTCAGATGGTTCTGGAATGAATCTTCTAAATATTCGTACGAAAGATTGGGACGATGATTTACTAGAGGTACAAATTTCAAATATAATATTTTGAAGAACTGAAAATTAAATGAAATTTGTGTCAATATAATCTTCTGTTTTTTTTTTTTTTTTTTTTTTTCTTTCTTTCTGTATGATCATTTTATTTTGTTAATAGATTTGCGCACCGGATTTAAGAAAAAAATTGGGCAAACCGATTTCTTCCTACAATAATATCGGTCCGATATCACCTTACTTTGTTGAAAGATTTGGCTTCAATGAGACTTGCAGGATAATTGCATTTACGGGAGATAATCCAGGTTCTTTGGTAGGTACGTGTTAACACCTGTGAAGATTTCAAATGGATTTGTTAATTTGTAATAATTGAAATAACAATTTGATTAATAATATAATATTATTTAAAAATGTACAAACAAGGAATGAGATTAAAAAAAGGGGACATCGCATGCAGTTTAGGAACAAGCGATACTTTATTTTTATGGTTGAACGAGCCCAAAACTGTTATTGATGGTCATATTCTTTGCAATCCTATTGAAGATGACGCATATATGGCATTACTTTGGTAATAATTGAAATAATATAATATTAATATAAATATACTAGAACATTATTAATTAATATTAGAATTAATATATTTGTTTAGTTTTAAAAATGGATCATTGACTAGAGAAAGGATACGTGATAGTGCTGCGGAAGGTTCATGGCAAATATTTAACGAATTATTAGAAAGTACGCCGCGAGGAAATTTTGGAAATTTTGCTCTGTATTTCGACGCACAAGAAATTTTACCATCTGTAATAGGTGATTACAGATTTAATAAAGCAAATGATGAAATTAATCGATACAGTTCGAAAGAAGTCGAAGTTCGAGCATTAATCGAAGGCCAATTTGTCGCTAAAAGAGCTTACGCTGAAGATTTTGGTTTTGTTATTGGTTGGTATTGAATTATTTTTAATCAAACAATTTTTTTAATTGTTACTAAATGTTATTTATCCTACATTAGGTCCCAATACACGAATAATAGCGACAGGTGGTGCATCTGCTAATAAAACTATACTACAAGTACTTGCTGATGTCTTTAATTCACCTGTTTATATTTCGGTAATTAATATTATTATTATTTTTGTTATATATTTATTATTATTATGTATATATATATATTTATAGGAAGTAACAAATTCAGCAATGATGGGTGCAGCGTATCAAGCAAAACACGGTTTGCTAAGAAACGAATGTAACTTTGAAGAAATAACAGCATGTTTACCAGAACCAAAACTTGTCTGTCGACCGTACGACGATGCCGAATCTGTAAGTTCAAATCTTAACAACAACAACAAAAAGATAATTATTAAATTAAATGTTCATATATAAATAAATATAAATTACTGACTATGCTTCGAATGATAAAATAATTGAATTTTATATATTGTAGATATATCGACCGATGACGCAACGTTATCGAAAGTTAGTTGAAAGAATAATGAAAAAAAATCTATCTCAACAGTCAGATAAGTGATAATGAATTATTACAGGAAATGATTAATTATATGCATCAATGGCATATAGAAATCCATTTAGCTAATTAACTTTTAACCAATTCCATTATTTTATATCGTGAAATGCATATCATTGTGTTTCTTATATACAGGATATTTCAAAGTATACGAGTATAATTACAAAAATGTTTTCAATATTCTAAAATGGGGGGAAAAAAAAAAAATACAAAAATTCATACAATAGTCTGCTGAATATAACTATGTTTCCTAATCATAGACACGTATTTTTTTTTTATTATTATTATTATACGAATTGTTACATAATTTTCATCGAAATTATTCGAAATAGCCACTTCTTTGGTATCTTCAAATTTTGATACACCCTGTGTATACGCTTACACAATGATAAATAAAAGTACCTAATACATATGCATTTTTAAACGCATTTAAATATAATTCTACATATTATTTTGAATTAATAGAAAAATTCTAATTATTATAACTTTTATAGATATATTTATAATAGATAATGAAAAGTTTTTAGTGAAATGTAATTTTGATAGAAGATTCATTTCTAATAGAATCTCTGATTAAGCAACTACAAATACGTCACGTATGATTTACATGCATTTACGATACTTACACATGCATATGCTCTATGCATGCATGCAATGCAAGTTTTCTTAACTTTTTATTTTCTCTCTCTCTCTCTCTCTCTCTCTCTCTCTCGAAAAAAACAAAAAACAAATAGAAATAAAATCATAAACAACTTATATATACATTGCACAAATATAGAACTGATCTCTTAATACTTTGCTCGATTTTTCAATATCTTTTTACTATTGCACTTAATTTTATCTTTTTTATCTCTCTCTCTCTCTCTCTCTCTTAACTTTTTTAATCCTTTCGTTACGACATGTTTTAACGAAAGTATCGTTCAATATAAATTCACTCATACGTACGTATCGTTACATGATATATTCTCATATACGGACCTTTACATAGACAACCCGTATATGAGTCACTGATAACGAAAGGGTTAAATATCAGTGCCTTAGTGCTTAAAAGTACAAGAATAATTAAAAGTGCAATTTGTTGTAAAAGCTAATCTTTTAATATATATAAAATATCTATTGATTCCTAATATATTAATTGTATAATATATAATAATATAATAATATATACATATATAAATCTAATATAATGCCAAATTGAATATGTTGATTAACTTATTATTGTTAATTTATTAAAATGCATATTATTGTATTAATTATAATAAATCTCTCTCTCTATATATATAATGTTCTTTTTATTATTTTTAATTAATCAATAATTTTTCTTTATTATTTGCAATTATTTGTTAATTATTAACGACATATTGTTAGATACAATCGTTAAAGAATATATTATTCGAAATAGAAAATATCACGTTTATAGTCATTTTGATAAAAAAAAAATAAAATATATCACACATTAAATGAAAATTTTGAAAAGTATTAGAAACTTACTTATAAAATTGATCATTTATTTTTTTCTGCCACCTCTTTCCTTGGGAAGAAGATTGATGACATTTCCAGATGATAAATTATAATAAGCAAGTGTGTTACCATCTTTAAAGAACATTCCCTAAAGAAAATTCATTTGTTAATATACAATTAATGATAATATTAATTATTATTAATTATAAATCATTTTCTTACCTCGTATTGCAACTTTTGTTTGCCTGGTGGCATACCAGTTTGTTCATGAATCAAAGCTTTCATAGTTACGACAGTATCGGTCAGTTGCAAAGTGATACTCAATGTTTGTCCATTTAATTTCCATTCAGCCTTCTCTGTCATCATGGGTACAGCAATATTCAATTGTACCGGACCCTAATACAAACAAAATAAAATAAAATAATAATCCAATATAATCCTACCTTACCTTATCGTAATCTTACCTTATTTCTAGCAAGGAATGCTTGTTCAGGAATCAATGTATCTTCAGAACGCAATTTCTTAGCTTGAGGTTCTTCCTCCATAGGTTCTGCAGTATGTTTGATACCGATCTTCAAAAAATAATAATATTAAATTAAAACCAGTATTGAAATATTTTTCTAGATGATTATCAAATTAAAAAATACTTACAGCTGATGCCATTGGTGGTTGCATAGGTGGTGGTGTTGGCATAAATGGTGACATAGTAGGTGCTGAAATTGAAATCATATAAAATAATATTGTTACACGTTATATAACATAATAATTAATAAATAAATAATAAAAACTCATACTCATAAGGGGTGGTGGTCTTATTGGTGGCATAGGAGCCATCATCATCATCGGTGGCTGCGGCATCATTGGTTGTGGAATTGCCATTGTAGGCATACTCATAGCTGGTGGTGGTGGTGGTTGGGCTGGAACTGGTATTGGTTTCGGTGCTGGTGGTTTAGGAGGTGCTTTGAGAGTAGCTTGAGGCTTAGATGCAACAGCAGCCATATGAGAAAGTTCAGCTGCACGATTGGCAGGCTTTGGACCAATCTTTTCTTTCTCTTCATCAGGAAGAAGTCCTTTGACTTTGTGTATTTGATGAATTTGTTCTTCTAAAGTAATATTTGCTCGAGCTGCTCTAGTCGCTGCTTCAACACTAGACGTATGACCATCCCATGTAACTTTATCATCTTTCTTCTTATCCTCTTCGCCGATCTTTTTACCAATCGCTGTTTCTTCATCACCAACACCGAAGATATCAGTACGCCTTTCAGCGAGTTGCTTAAGACTGGCCTCAATTGCAGTACCCGGAGCAAACACCGTTTGCTGCGCCAACTTATCTAAATGTTTATCCCGTTGTTCTACCCACCGTGGATCCAATAAACCTATTCTCATATGCTCTTGAACTTTACTAGCAGGTATACGTTCTCCCGTAATCGGAGAAATCAAATATTCATCAGGTGCAACTGGACGAGCCGCTTTAACAGCTAAAACGTATAAAGTATTAATAAATTAATAATATCTCTTATATCATACAAACAAAATGTGTTCATAACATTTGCTTTTCACTTACCATGTTGTTTTGGATCATATCCTTTCTTGACAACAACATTACCAGGTGTCGGTGGTAATGGCGGAGGTTGCATACTTGCATCTCGTATCTTAGATTCTTTAGATTTGTGAGAATCACCTGGAGGAGACACGTCGTCGTCGTCACTTGAATCCTCCTCCATATCTTGTACCTTGAAACAATCATATAATATTAATATTTTGTTTATAATAATAATAATACCAATTTTCTCATTTATTTACTTGATTATTATCCTTCGCACGATCTTTTTCACCATCGGTACGATTTTGCATTTCTTCTTCTCCATCGCTGTCAATTTGCATCTCAACATCTTCCCCTTCTTCTATACGCTCCTATTAAAAACACATTTATTACAAATGAGTATTTCTATAAATAACAAGAATGTATTAAATATTTGTTATAGTTATCTATTTTACCTGCATAAGAACCCTAGCTCCGACTTCGTCAGGAGTTGTTGGTGCTGGAAAATTACCCACTTCAAATTGTTGATAATCAACAGTTTCAACGACAACAAAATCATGCCAATCAATTTGAGCATAAGCAACTCTCTCCCGTTCTAATTCTTCCTCCTCTTTACGTCTTTGAGCTTCTTGATATTTCAACCATTCAGCACGATACTTAACTTGTTCCAAAATCTTATCCATGTTATAAACTTCATCTTTCAGTCGTGGTAATAAATCCTTAGGTGGGATCAATACCTATTAACATTAAAACTTATTAATAATAATCAGAATATATAAATAAACATAGAAAATGTTTAATAAAATATAAATACTTTAGTATATTGTTCAAGAAGTTTTGTAAAATATTGAAACAATGAATGTTGAGGACGTAAGAAATCAAATTGAAAGTTACGTTGTTCTCTGTTCATTAAATTGGTTAAAAATTGACGTCCATTACGTGCTACAAATTGTGCTGTCAATTTGACAATATCCCTAAAATGAAATAAAGAAAATGATTAACATAAAAATTAATAAACATTCGATTAAGATACATTTAAATATAATCAATTGATACGTACAAATCTAATGCAGAAATAGAAGGAGGATCAGCGATAAATTCAAATTCTGCAGGTGGATCTTTAGGTACGAAAGGTTGTTCGACTTGCTTTAAAATCTCTTGTTGCTTTTGATGTGCAGTAAGATTTACAGTTTTACCAGTACCAGTACCAGCAGATGGTTCTTGTGCTTTACCTTCTTTAAATTCTTTAACTTTATGTTGATAATATGCATGATAGGGATCACCAAAATTTAAGAAATTAAATTTCGGATTTCCCAATTCATTTTGTCTAATTCTCGATTCAAATTCTGGTCCATTTCTAGCAACGAAGCTAGCAGTTTTGTCAACGATATCTAAACAAGTGTATAAGGAAAAAGTATATGCATAGATAATCTAACCTATTAAATCAAATGATTTGTAGATTGTACAACACATTAATAACATTACCTTAAATAATAATAATTGCATATTTTATAAAATAAAAGGATACTCCTAACCTCTGGAGGAGGATAAATAATTCCAACGATAGGTTGTGACGATGGTGCATTATCTTCGCTTTCGGTTGTTGGAGGTTGCGGAACCACAATTTCTTGAGAAGGCATTTTACACAATCAATTTATTTTCTATAAATCATCTAATGAAACATATAAATCAATGTAATTCAAACAATTCACTCAAATATCAAAACGTCAAATAATTGATATAAACTTACATGGATGCATTTGCAACAACACTATGCTCTTACGGAAAAGACAAATATAACCTAAAAAGAAAGCCGGATTTTTATTTCTCTATAGTTGACCAACCTGTTTTATCATAGACTACATTGCATCGAGTAATCGAAACGAATGCTTATAACGAGTATCGATATATAACTTTTTTTTGTTTTTTAAAAAGAATACCATAAAATAAACAAATGATGATAAATATTTTATAATAAATAAAAACACAACAATATCGAAATATATTACGAGATAATTATTTATTATCGTTAATTGTTAATTAATAATATTTATAAAGAATTATTTTTAGACTTATTTCTTATTGAGGTTGTATTCGAAATAATGACGAGTATTTTGATTGGAACGATAGATAAATCGCGTGATAGATGTCTCTGCCGAATCGTTTCTGAACAATGAGTTTTTCGGTGTAGAGGGGAAAGGAAAAAGTGATTGTCGAACATCTGTCACCAAGCAGAGGACTACGTCTGACTACATCTATGAGCTCGAAAAACCGCAACACCATCATGGCATCTGCTTTTGTGATTTTTTAAAGAGTGCCAATCATATACACATATAGACATACATATATATATATATATAGATACATATATATACATATATATATATATATATTCTCAAACTGGTGTTAAATAAGTTTTTAAAGTTTCTAACAAAGAATTCATTTATTCTGTTTTTTTTTTTTACGTATTTTGGTAAGTGATATTAGAAATGTATCATTCAATATTCCATTCGACGTAACTCCATGTAAAAACTTTAAATGTAACACTGTAATACATTTAGGACAAGCCCTTCGCATTTTATGTTGAATGGTTATAATATCAAATAATCATTTATTTAATTATTATTATATATAATCAAAGCAACACGCGTGTTAATTAATGTTACAATTAAAAATCTAATTAATTGTATCACATTCATACGATCAATTAATTAATTTGAAAAATATTATCTTATAATTAATTATTATTTGCATTTTATTGACTAACCATCAAAGAGATTACTTGTTTCTATCATTCTAAACAATAATAATAATAAGAATAATTTTTTTTTTACAAATATTGGTTATGTATAGATGGAATTAATGTTATCTTTAGTTTACATATATTGATTTTCTTGTTTTTTTCTTTTTATTGTACAAACATATTATCTCTCTCAAAGTATTTGTTATATCTTTTTATTATTACATGATAGAAATTGTTTTACAGATCAATTTTATCTTTATTGTATTACTTTTAAAGTATTATATACATAAATACTAAATTATTGATATATTGTGTTTATCGTTTTAGAATTGAAAACATGAGCTCTGGTAGACCCATCAAATGTGTTGTAGTAGGAGATGGAACAGTTGGAAAAACGTGTATGTTAATATCATACACTACAGACAGTTTTCCTGGAGAATACGTACCAACTGTGTAAGTGGAACACATTCTATAATATTACTGTTTAATATATCTAAATAAGTATATTAATATAATTAGGAATGATATTAAGTTTCACTTTCACTTTCTTTCTTTCTTTCATTCATTTAGAAATCATCTTTCTATTTTTTCTCTACATATCTCTTCTTTAGAACGATGAACTGGTATGGCTAATAATAGTAATGCAGTGGTAATAAGAGCACCCTACTACTACTACTACTAATACTACTACTGTATACAGGAAGCCATTTATCTGATATTGTCCTTTCGCAAAACATCTTGTCAGGATATATAAAAATATCTTTCTTTCAATGTTATATACTTTTCACCAATACAAAATATCACTTTTATACAGTCCCATTATATTCATTAATAATCTACAATATCATTTGTTACTTATTATTTAGATTTGATTGAAATATTAATTAAAGATTTAATTTTGTCAATGAAATAATCATTAATTTGATGTTAATTATGTTTAGATTTGATAACTATTCAGCACCCATGGTCGTTGATGGAATACCAGTAAGCTTAGGACTTTGGGATACAGCAGGTCAAGAAGACTATGATAGACTTCGACCACTCTCTTATCCACAGACCGATGTCTTTCTTATATGTTTTTCTGTAACGAGTCCTTCATCATTTGAAAATGTTACTAGTAAATGGTATCCAGAAATAAAACACCACTGCCCAGATGCACCAATGATACTTGTTGGAACTAAAATAGATTTAAGAGATGATCGTGAAACTTTAACTGCCTTAGCTGAACAAGGACTAAGTGCTATCAAAAGAGAACAGGGACAAAAATTGGCTAATAAGGTTTTTATTTAATCTCTTGCAATGCATTTTATTTTTGATTAAGATATATATATATATATATTTATCAATCATATAGATATTGATTAGCAAAAAAATGATAATGTACATTTTACGAGTTACAGATTCGTGCTGTCAAATATATGGAATGTTCCGCTTTAACACAACGTGGATTAAAACAAGTATTCGATGAAGCAGTACGTGCAGTTTTAAGACCTGAACCACAAAAACGCCGACAGAGAAGATGCATTATGTTATAAATTATATGAAGAAAATGGAATCTCACTGATCTAGGTAAACACACACTTATATGAAATGACAGACTGAAATTAGTTTGATCAAAAAAGAAATGAAAAAAAAAAAAAAAAGAAAAGGAAGGATACGTTAGTAGAGATGTATTAAAAAGAAGAAAAAAGATAGCAGCGTATACTATTTAATCAATTTTTCTGGCAGCTGCAGAGTTCACCGTGTTACAAATAAAGTACAATTTACAACTTCCTGGTCCTAATGTAAGTTGTAACATTTAAAAACATACAAACAAACAAACAAACAAGACTTGAAAGTTTAGACAACGAGAGAAAGTATAAATATTATAATCATTTTACAAGGTTGTTTACTTATTAAATCCATAGAACAAACAATTTTCTTACTATCTTTAACGTGAAGAGAAGACAATTTTTTAAATTTATATACGATATTATATTTATATCGGTGAACTAGTCGATACGACGATAAATAGAGGAGGAAAAAAAAAAAGAAAACGAAAAAAAAACCAAACAAACAAACAAACAAATCACGAGAAAGAACGATTTAAACAACAGATAGCTTTTTCAATTTAATTTTGCACAGTAGTGTTTTTTTATTGATTAGAAAATATACTCAATTAAATTATTATGATATTGCGTGAATGTGTTGTGTCTGTCGAAGGTAAAAAAGAAAGATATTAAAAGAAAAAAAAAAAAAAGAAAAAAAAGAATAATAACTAAAGCTTTACTCTTATCATAGCTGCCAGAGTTTCGATTTTTATATTTACGATGATGATGATAATGATGATAATGATGATGATGGTAGAGAAGAAAGAAAGGAAATATTCATTTTAGGAGATATACATGTTAGTTACTATAGCAATCAATATACTACTAACAAATTTTACAAGTTGAACAAAAATTTAGTATCACAATATATAGTTTTAAATAAATAAACAACAGTGCCATAGCATCGAACAAAAAAAAAAAAAAAACAAATCAAAAACAAAACCAACAACAAATTTTTTTACATCAATTAAATAAAATTGTGTATGCAATAAAATTATTAAATGTGATTTTTGAAAATCTTGTGGAGAAATTTCTAACGTAAATAATGAAAAAAAAAAAAAAAATTAAAAAAAAAAAAACAAAACAAGACAAAAGACTAACGATAAGTTCGACATTAAATCGATGAAAACTTTGTAGATATTAATATTTTGAACAAACACAAATTTTACTATTATTCTTTCGTGGTAATATTTCATTGTTTACAATTTTAAAAACATTTTATCAAGATACGAAATAGTAAGAGAAACAGAACTGTAGCGTATTTTGTGTATATTGATATTTATTGTATTTTGATTATTTAAAAAATTAAGGATATATATATATATTATATATATATAATATTATTTTATTGCAAACATATATCAAATATCATACTTTGTAATTCCATTGTTGCATGTAATAGATACAGTATTGTACAGATTGTGTGCGTGTGTATATTTTACATGAATACAATCTGACGCTATAGACATTATTAACATTATTGAGAGCCTATGAATTATTTTTCATATAAATAAGCTTACTTATTTTGCAAAAAAAAAAATAAAATAAAATAAAGAAAAATAAAATAATAATAATAATCAAAATAAATACGGAATAATAAGAAAATAATGTGAAATATTGATGAATAAGGATATATATGATGCTATGCACAGTTACAAGAGAAAGAGAATAGCACAATGTATTTTAAATATAAAACCATAACATTCTTTCGTTTTTTTTTTTTTTTTTTACATACTTAATAGATTTAAAACTATTGCACTCGCACTAAAATGAATGAAAAAAAAAAAAACGAAAAAAAAAAACCATATAAAGAATGATGGTGCAAAAGAGTCGGCGTTTGCTATTATAAAGTTCACTGTGTTTACAGTTTTAAAACAATTTTGAAACCAAAAAAAAAACTTTTTTGATTGATTGATTGATTGATTTGTATTTCAACTAGAAATTTGAACAATGGTATAACAATTACCATTTAAATATTAAAAATACAAACAAACAAACAAAAACACACTCTCTGTATACAGAGATTTTCAAATGTAACGTAGTGTGATGATGATGATGATGATGATGATGATGATGATGATGATGATATGACAGATATATTCCTCTCCAATTGTGAACATGCTATTTTTTATATTCCAAAAAGAGAATTTAGAATAGAAAAAAAATGATAGGACTTATGAGTGCCATATGCTTTTTAATCTTTAAACGATCAATCAACAACCGAATATGCCATATTTTGTTCATGTTAATATATATATATATATATATATAATCGGTGTGAACTTTTTGGAAGAAATTATAATATAAAAGATGAGTCCACGAGTAAAGAATTTTTTATTATAGGTGAAAATATTCTAACAAAAACAGTAATGCTTGCTAGGTGTACATACTGTAGCATAGACGCAGCAAATTTTCAATTTCAATCAGACATATGATAATCTTTCTTCTTCTTCTTCTTTTTTCTATACAATTTTTGGTAAAATAACAAAAGAAAAAAAATTTCTATTAATATTCGTATAATAATTAAACAATACAAAGTTTCATTAAGATTGAAAATATGTCTGAGGTGTTGTTTGCAGTCAATTTTGTATGCTATTTGTATCAAAACCTTCATTATTTTTTTTTTTTTTTTTAATTGAACACACCTTAGAATATCAATGATTTTGATAAATTTAATAATTGTATATGAAATTTCTGGATATAAAACTTCAAATTAATCGAAGTTTAAAAAAAAAAAAAACTATACAATATGATATTTTAGTAGCTGTTAGAGGATATATCTTCCAGACGTGTAAGACATGATTTTTAATTAATAATTAGACGCAAATGGAAATTGATCTTGTTATAACAAAAAAAAAAAAAAAAACAAACAAACAACAATTTCATTTGCGCCAGACACTGCACAGTTTTAAATTACAATGAATAATATTTCATTAATTTTTGACATTTTAAGCCAAGGAATTTATTATACGTATGTACTATAATCGTACATATGTATTATCGCATAACGCGCACTAAGTTTAGAAAATAAAACATATAACGCGTTTATGTATTATATTACTATGTTATAGTATATATATATATATATATGTATATCAATTTGCATTTATTGTAAGTAGTGCAATTATTTTATACAGCTTTTCAAAATAATTTTTATTTGCTTATATCATATAGATTTATATTAATTAAAAGAAATCTGTTATATCTTGATATATCAATGTAATAATGCATATACATATATATATATATATATACAGTTTTGATTATAATTAATTAATTAAAAATTCTAAAATGTATACTTCAAATTTTTCAAACGAACAAAGAAAAGATTGACTAATTTTGATCGAACTTTTATAATATCGATTTTGCGAATGATTAATAATACTTAAATAATATACAAAATAATGTTTTTATTCTCGATATGCGATATGACTTTTTGAAGGCAGCTGTTTTTTTGTTTTTTTTTTTTTAATTCAAAATATAATTATATAGAATGATATATATATATATATGTATTTATCAATGATAGTACTTTGAGTACAAATACATCGATAACATAAATTACACTACTTACAGCTCATGCAGCTTAAGAAACAAAACAATACTATGATCGCATTTACCTTCTCTCGTTTGGATGATATCGCTAAAAATGCTATAAACCAAAGCTCTACGTATTAACAGTTTATTGTAATTCTTACAGTTTTTTACTACTATTATTATTATTATTATTACTATTATTATTATTATTATTATTACTATTATTATAATTATTAATATTATTATTATTATAATTTTGCACATAAGACTATAAACGAATGTATGAAGTGTAAAAAATATTCTAGTCATATCATGAATTAATTATCTTCTGACTTATTTGTGCGAAAAGGAAAGAAAGAAAAAAAAAAGGTTAAAAGAAAAAAAAAAAAACAAGAAAACATTGTAATATGAATTAATATTAATTGCGTTACTGTTGAAATCACCTCGCAGTAAAAATGATTTTTCAATTTAAATAAAAATATTAAAATAAAATATAATAAACATCACATCAAACAAAAAGTATAATAATAATAAGGCAAGCAAAGAAACGTATGCGAGATTATAGCTTGAAATATTGTCAATTTACATTGTAACGATTCAAAAAAAAAAAACCAAAAAAACCAAAAAAAAAAGAAAAGAATGATAAAAAGGAAAGAAAGAAAGAAAATGAAATGAAAAAAAGAAAGAAAGAAAAAGAGAAAAAAAAAACAACAACAAGAAATGAAAATATACATACTAGAATACGCTTTGTTATGAATAATTTATAAAATTTAACATCTCTATCTATTTTCTTAAAGTTTCTGTAAAATTACTACTACACAATTAAACTAATTAAATAAGGCAGTATAAGAGCACATTATTAAATCTTATGCTATGTGAAAAGAATGTTTATAACTTATGATTATTAATCGAAAATATAAAGCGTATTTTTCCTCTTTAATGAATCAATAATAATAATAATAATAATACATTTGATTTTATTTTAAAACAATGAGTGACATTTTAATTAAATACTTTTTTACGTGCTTGTTAAATACTCAATTTGCAACTCTTCTGCTGCCGGTATAAAAAAAAACAAAACAATAAGAACAAAACAGTAACAAAAACAACAAAATATACAGTAAATTTAATGTGGCCTAAAGTTCATTTTAATTATCATATTTTTTTTTTTTTTTACACGAAAGTACATTCTCTCGATAATTATCACACACACACAGACAGACAGATAGACAGCTGAATCGCATAATGGCATGTTCTATATGGAAGCATTTATTTTTTATTTATATGTATTTTAAACAAAAACCTTTTTGAATAAACTATACATTATACATTATTATTATAATTATATATAAATATTTTATCTACCTCGTTTTACAACTCTATTTAATAATTATGATATATCTGTACTGGCATTTATTTCAAGATTTATTATTAAACAATAAATATTAAATAAATTATTTAAAACGCATGCTATAATAATAATAATAATTATTATTATAACTATTTGAATGATTGAACTATTAACTATTGAATTATCAAATTTGAATTCAAACATTTCAAATTTCCCGCTTTACGTTCTTCCTTACCATTAGTTGCATACTTCAGACTACCAGCGCCATTTGTTTTTCTTTCATTCAAATTTTGTTATTTTCAAAGGAAAAATCTATCTGTCATTCTCCGTTCGATAAATTTATTTATTTATGTGTAAATAAAGTTATATTAAAGATTGATAATTACTATTAAGAAGAAATTTGTTGAAATTGAAGTAATTATTACAATAATATCGACATAAGACATCTTTTATGATATAAGATATTATTTCTTAGATATATAGGTAAATTATAAATTATAAATTATTTATATATTATATTATATTCATATTATATTAACCCTTTGCACTTTTGCCCTTTTTTTCTTAGCAAACCAGCAACTCGGGTTAATTTTTTTTTACAAATAAAATACTTTATATACGAAGTAACAGGCCGCAATTCAATCATTGCATGTAAACGACATATTTAAGATTAAAGATTGCCAATTGTTTTATACATTGAATTTATTGTTTAAAATATTCATTAAATGGTATTACCAAAATAAAATCTAAATAAATATTGTTATTATTCAAATTATGCTGTTAAACCGAATAGTAATCGATTGTATCATCTCAAGGGAGTACAAAGGGTTAAAGTATATAACAAAAAAAATAAGCGTAATTTAGTATGTTAATAATTTTTTAATTCTTTTTTATATAGATTTGAATCGTCACATATAAATATATATATATATATATATATATGAATTGTTTTAAAATGCGAAAAAGAAATTGACACACGATTATTTGAAGGGTGTGAACGACCTTATCGTAACGCAGCGGGTTCTGATGTACGAACGATGTAAGTACTTAACCCCAGTCCTTTTTTTTCTATGAATTACCTCAAACTATTATCGACTTTATTCCTTCTTTTTTTTTTTCACGGTTTCTTGTTATCGATTATTCGATCGCTTTTAATTCACCTTCTTGTTGTTGTTGTTTTTTTTCTTCTTTTTTTTTTTTTTAATATAAAAACATTTAAGTTTAAGTTAAACATTTGTCGACAATTATAATACACCATTAAATATAACTTGTTAAGATTAGACATATAATATTTAATATTTTGATATGTTTATATATTTATATATATATATATATATATATATTTATAATTTATGCAACACGAACGATCAATCTTTCTCAACTAATCTTTCTCTTATTGCATTGCAGTAGAAAAATTAGCATTTCTTAGCCTTGAGAATATTCTATCAAGTAGAAACTAAACTTATTTAGGATTTAGAACGAAAGATGAAATTGCAAGGAAGATCTACGAGGAATGATATTTTGTATTTCAACTCTCCCCTCCTCCTCCTCCTCCTTCTCCTCCCCCAGTTGTATGCATCTTAAGGATAACCGCAAGTGAAACAACAACCCTATAAGCTTATGCGTTTGGATACAATTCTCCTTCAAATGCAAATCATAAAATACGTATTTCTCTGTAAGAAAATTGTGTATATATAGTATACGTTGTTTTACGGTCATGCGTTCTAATGTTTACTCTCATGTTTCTTCTATTTTCATTGAAGAGAGGGGATTATATTTGAAGAGCAAGCGCGCACCGATTTTGTCCTCAAACACACTTTAACCCTTGGCATCCTTCGTGCACGGAGAATCTTATAATTCTTATTAAGAAGTTACTTCTTTTCTTAATCGAGTATTAATCATTTTATTTTTTTTTTGTTTTGCTCTTGAATAATTATTTTTAAATAAAAATAAAGAATATTAAGTAAGACGGTAGAAGTTTATACGAAAAATTTCAAAATGAAGGTACGTACTTACATTTTATATTTGTTTCTTTTTTTTTTTTTATTGTTTTATTGTTTTAAATTAATAATTTGATATCTTTTTATAATTAAAAAGAATAGTTTTTTTTTTTAGATTATTTTATTATTATTATTATTATTACATATAATATTAATATATTAGATAATAATAAATTAGATTTAATATTAGTATATTAGATTTAAATGTAATTTACAGTATACTATAGAGATGATGTTTTTTTTACAATTTTATGTAACTTCCGGTTAATAATTAATAACACCTTGCATTTGATTTTTTACATTTAATATTTTCTAATGAAATTATTTGTTGTTTGAATTATTTCAATTGATTTTTTTTTTTAATCTTCTAATCTTAACTTTTGTTACTGCTACACCTGTTGACTTTAAACAATGCTATTTTTGAGAATTGTCCAAATTTACGAAGAAGACATATTATATTAAAACAATTTTATAAACACATATCTCTTATTCTAGAAAGAATTGTTTGTTTCAATTTGTTCAACATTTACTAAAAAAAAAAAAAAAAAAAATAATTAACTGGTATTATTTAACAAATAAAATGATTTTTATTACGATTTAAGTTATGCAACACGTGAGGGGGCGATTTAACAAAATGTAAACGATCAACAAATTCTTTTCAATTCTTTGTATCGATATATTTATTATGGAATGACATAAAAGGTATATAATAATCCTTTTTGAAAAATATATATCTATTATAAGATGAAAAACGTATTACTTTTGAATATTTTCTTCGTTATTTTTAATCTCCCATTGAACATATTTCACTTTTATCAAAATACTTTGAAGAAAAATATTTAATATTAAATATTCTTTTTATAAAAATGATTTATATATATATACTTATTATTATTATCTTTACATAACATTTATATATTAATCGATATACTTAATTGATCTTTTTCATTGATACGTTTTTAATGACGTGTCAAAATGTAAGACGACAGTTTCTTCGCGTTAATAACTTTGTTCTATTCTCTTTATATTTTATTTTGTAAAAAATAATTATGTTAAAAATTATAAATTTAAATATTAATAAGAACATTTATAAACAAAAGAGATCAAATAAAAAAAAAAAAAAAACAAATAATAGTTTAGAATGCATCTTGCTAAACTATCTCGTATTACAAATTTCACAAAATTAAATTATTCAATTAGTTTTTCGATAAATAATTTCTCCTTAAATTTGGACAATATATTATTCGAGAAATATGTAAATTTAATTAATACATAGATACTCTCCAATCATTCCTTTTATGATAAAACGTTTAGCATTAATTTTAATCTCTAATTAAACAAAGCACAAAATTGATTATGTAACGTTTAACATTTCCATTTTATTTGAGTTACGTAATAATAGGAATTATTTGCGATTATAGGATTATAATATTAATAATATTTATTATATCATTTTATCAATGATTTTTTATTTCTTTTTTATCATTCTAATTCTCTCTTTGATAAAGACAATTGATTTTTTTTTTTTTTTTTTTTT
>NW_015149041.1:281644-317695 GCF_001465965.1 Polistes dominula | reverse complement strand
AAAAAAAAAAAAAAACAAATTGTTTTGATCGATTTCAGCGCGATATTTCGAACCCATTTACAACTGATAAAATGTATAAAATGAAGAGACCATTTTGCAATGCATTTAGCGGTAAGAATAACTTTCATTAATCAAATTCAATTCAATATAATACTTTAATAATTTCTTTTTTTTTTTTTTTTTTGATATAAACACTAAATACATCAATAAATATAATGATTTATTTCTAACATTTTATAGGATGTGGAAGAAAACGAAGTTATTATGGAACTTCAACTTATTCTCCGTATTACGATTCAAAGAAAGGAATTGGAATTCGTGTTCCAATACCAATTTACAAAGCTTTAATAAATGCAGCATCAAAAGAAATTCGAACCGTAGTTTCACGAGGTACTAATGATTACGAGATTCCAGAGATAACACAGGACTTTTTAGTTTTTCCCGATCGAGAATTGACATTACAAGAAGTTAATTGACTGATTTAAATTAGTATAAGTATTATATACCTGTAGATTTATTAAATGAACAATCGAGAGCCAAGGAACAATATTAAATCGTTTCAAAAAATATTTAATAATATTTATAAATAAATGTATATCAATACTTAGTATTACATTTATATTTTATATTATTTTGATATTATATCAATTAAAAAAAAAACAAACAAACAAACAAAAGAGAAAAAAAAAAGGTTTATTCTCCAACAGCTTATAATATAAATGGTTGAATTTTGTTAATAATGATTTTTTATCAAATGAATATATATATATATATATATATATATGAAAATATAATTAAGAATGTTATCTCTGTATCGTTGATATAATTAATTATGCTTTTATACGTAATAACGTATTTAACGTAAAAAGATGTGTTATATCTGTGAACAACAATAATAATAAATGAATTTCATGTTGTAAAACAAAAGACAACGGATATCTTATCTTCTATCGAAAATCGTACAAATGATTGATAAGTATAATAATTACAAATAAATAAGAAGTTTTATCAATATACTATCATTCCAAATATAACGATATTGACTTGTAGTAGTAGGAAAAGGAAAAGATAATTTAGAAAGTATAATATTTCGTGGGATACTTAATCCAACGCATTCTGGATTATCCGGTTCACCAATCGGCGCAGGCCGTTTCCAAAAATATTCCGTACAAAGTTCACTTGGATCCCAAATTCGAGATGGTCTATCCTCTTGCCATTCTCCTAATGACTGATCTAAAATCTTCACAATAAACATATTATATAAATGATCATAAATCTATTAATTGTATAAGTGAAAATTGAAATTTATTCAAACATTCGTACCGATAATTGAATTTTATAATAAAATGGCCATTTTACGTAGGAATCGTAAAAACCACGGGTTAAACTAACGCTTATAAAAATTGTACCATCTGGAAAATATTTCGGTACAATTTTTAAATACATCGCATAACCAGGTTGACCTACGTAAAATGTTGAACTACGTTCGGAACGTGTTCTATCCCATTTCGAAAGTTTCTCATTGAAATCTCTTACTTCCCAATAATACGTAAAGACTTTCGAAGATTCTGTAAAAAGTCAAACATTTTTTTTTTTTTTTTTGAAATATTTCATATAAATAATTTGTAATAAAAAATAAGTAAACATTTGGTCTTTCGTGACTGACCATTTGTTGTGATCGTATTATTAAATTCGTTAATCTCGTATTGTCTTGGAGAAAGTTTATGATTGTTACTAAATAATCTGTTATCCGATTTAACGTTTAATTCGTTATTTCGAGGAATTGTATGATCATTAATTTTCGAAAAAGTATCACGTTCTTTCATCAACGTACGAAGTAGTACTTTGATCTCTTGCAATTCTTCGGACAAATGTTTCTCTAATTTCTTAAATTTCTCTTCTATATTTTCTGAAAAAAAAAAAAAATAATAAAATAAAATAAAAACAAAAAATCGTTTATATAAAATTAATTATATAAAAAATATAAACCCTGTAAAATGATAAATTAAATTATAATCGGATTCAATCTTACTCGCGTTACAGGCTCCTGTGAGAACTTTCGTTACTGTTGCACGTGCATTTGCCACTAATTCTTCCGTCGAAATTTTACAAACTGCATATTGCGTTTCGATGATATTATCATCCTCCGTTAAATTATTTTCAATATCAACTGTAAATACGCGTGCAATATTTTTTAATATTAATTATAATATAATTTTTCTTTTGTATTGTTTTTTTTTTTTTTCAATTTGATCATATTTACCATTTGTTGAAAGTGATTCGATTGCACTAACGAAAGTTGAATGAAATATTACAAAATAAATAAATAATATGATATATTTTACAATTACTGACATTACGAATGGTTCAACGTTGTGGAATCATTTAACTCTAATAGAATTTCTAGCTTTCTAAGATGATGATGATGATGATGATGATGATCAAGCTGGAGTCAACAAAAATAGATTTCATTGAATTTAATCGCTTGCGTAAAAATGGCGCGAGCGCGGGAAACCATTTTTTTCTGTTTTCTTTTTTCATTAACACGAACTCATTTAAATTACGTATTTTTATATATAAATGAAAAGAATAATTGAAAGATGGTTAACAATATTTAAATGTATTGTGTCAAATTCATTCATATTGTACTCTTTAACTTCAGAATGACGGGTATCTTCTTAGCGCGTAGACGTGATTGATAACTCCGCATGAGTATTCTTGTTTTATTGAACTTTTGACATAAAGTATATTTTAAAAGATGAGTGAAAATGTGCAAGGAACGTTTATTTCACAAAAGATATCAAAGATAAGATGGAAACGAGAAGAATTTGCAGAAATGAAAAGTTTTTTGACCGGCAGTTGGGATGATCCAGTATGTATGGTTAACACATAACCTAAATTTTGATATCACTTGAGTGATTTTATAATGAAAATAATTAATAAATTATTAATAACGTTTTATTGTAATATTTAGGTAAACAAAATAACTCATTGGTCTCTTACAACAAATGATGACGATGAAACATATCCAGTTGTTGTATCTGAATATTCATTCCTTGGTGATGTCACAGAAATAAAGGTATTTTAATATTAAATATATAATAAACATTGCTTCATATAAATTGATATTTATATTTATTTTGTAGTTCATAAACAGTAGCTTTTTTGTGGCATCATCATCCTTGGGTTCGGTCAGATTATTGCAAATTCAAGAGAACCCAGTTCCTCAGTTTAAAGAACACATGGCATGGGAATTTTTACATAATTTTCAGTAAGTTATTAAGTATATTATACTTGATACAGAGAGAAATTCATTCCTATGATTTATTTTCATTTATATAGAACGTCAGATTACGCTCCATGCACTGCACTTTCTAACTTTGAACAAGATATAGTTTCTGTAGGTGAAGATGGTAGAATAAACCTTCTAACAACTACACAAAAGAAACCAGTTAGAGTAATTGGTAAATATTAGTTGTTATACGAAATATACACATATACAAAAATTGTACTTATCTATCGTTAAACTTGATTTATTTTCAGAGAATGCAGATAGCTGTTCAATTTATTGCGTTGACTTTTTACGACATAGTGAAATACTAACAGGCAATTTGAGAGGACACATGAAAGTTTGGGATTTAAGAAATGATCAAGATATACCTGCAACTACCTTCATGCTTTCCGATGAGACTAAAGTATTGCATACATTTGATATTTTAATTGTGATTGTAGTTAATATAATTTTCTTAAAACATCAAATAATTAAATACAATATTTTTCAGACCGAAGCTATGAGTATCGCACATCATCCGACACAGAGGCATATAATAGTTGCAGGTGGTGGCGATGGTAGTTTAACTGTATGGGATTTAAGACATCATACTTATCCCATATCACAGCTTAACGCTCATGCAAGAGCAGTGAGCGAAATAATGTTTCATCCAGATAGACCAGAAAATTTATTTACATGTTCGACCAGTGGTGAATTATGGCATTGGAACAATTCACAACAATCCAAACTTAGATTAGGTCATTTTAGAGACATTTCTTTATCAATATATTTCCTTATATATGTATATATATATATGTCATATTTATATAGTAATTTTCATTTTAGATTCAACGGATACTCATTGGTTAAATACAATAGGAACAAATAGTAATATCAATGTTACATCGCTCTGTTGCGTTATGCATAAACCAATAAACAGTATTGACATTGATAAATCCAGTTTATTATTTGGATGTGATAACGAAGCTATGTATATTGTCAAAAATGTAGCTATATAACAATTTAATAGAATAAATATTCATTTTCATATTACATCAAACTATTAATAATTACATCATATATATATATATATACAGGTATTGTTATACACAAAACTTTATTTTTATTTTATATAGTAGAGCTTAATTTTATCAATGTTTCTCAATTAAACCGCCAGAGAGAGCTAGTAGTAGCGGTAGCGATTCGAGCACATCTATCTTTACATTATAAAACATCGAAATTCGTAAAAATATGTAAATAATGTTGATCAAAAATAAAAACGTATTTCTAATCATTTAATTTTACATTAAATTTTAATAAATTAATAAAATTCTAACAGTTTTACGCTTGAATGTATTAATGACACGTGGAATCTTACATATTTTGACAATTCGTTTTTGTAGCAAGAAATTTCTTCTATCAAGTCATCCAATCATAATAAATATATCAACTGCATCATCGGTTGTCCAACTATACAAAAATCCCGGTACGCATTAACTCAGATAAGAGAAATTAATATTATAAGAAAAAAAAAATGAAAATATGAATTCTATGTAAGTATAATAATAAATCAATGAAAATTAATTGTCATATTAATATTGTTTGACGTTTGACGTGTGATACAAATTAAGGTTATATCTAAATGAATTTTACAAAATTTGTACACGTAAGTTATATGAATTATCTGATAGCAAATAATGAACGTAATATGTCGTATATATATTTGATTTTCAGTAGTTTATTTAAAAGTATTATTTATTTCAATACAATATTTGATAATAATTTATAAAAAATACACTTTATGCAAATTTCAAACATGATAAATATCACATACTTATATCTGAAAATTAATAATTACATACAGTCTTAATCTTAAAACAACAAGATAAAGAAGTAAAAATTAAAAAGGAAAAATAAAAAAAATCAACAACAAGATAAAATGAAAGAGGAAATGATGCCTAATAATAAAAGGGGGATAAAAAGAGAATGGCTCTTGGGGTTTAATATTGCATCCAAATCAGAAACATTATGAAAAATTTGAAATGTTCCATATATCTATGACAATTTTAGATATTTCAACTAACAATAATCATATAGTAAATGTGATTGCATCTAAAGATAATATTAATTTGTTTAATATGTATCCTGTTGTCAAGTAAATCTAATTGGCAATCATCACTTAATTTGAATTTTGAAAAAGGATCTAAAGTATCTTTCTTTTGTACTGGTACAAATAGTGTACACTTAACTGAATATTACAAAGAAAATCAATCAGCAAGGTAACAAAAAAATAGAAAACATAACAGCAGAAGAAGACAATGAAAACTAACGAACTATTTTAAGAGCCATTCCTCTTTTTATCCCTTTTACTTTTAGACATCATTTTCTCTTCCATTTTATCTTGTTGTTGATTTTTATTTTTCCTTTTTATTTCTACTTCTTTATTTTTTTTTTACACATTTTCTTTTTAACTACCAATCACATTCACTTTTATTATAGGAATTTAATTTTTTTTTTTTTATTCTTAGAATCATCAATAGTTTTCTTACTTGACCTCAATTTACGAACATCATAATCTTCATCTTCATCCTCATTATCATCATCATCTTCAACATAATAATTATCACCATCACCATCATCATCTTCATCTTCATCTTCATCATTATCATATCCATCATCATCTTCTTCCTCTTCTTCTTCTTCACCTTCTTCTTCTTCTTCTTCCTCTTCTTCGTTTTTGTTTTCATCTTCTTCATCTTCTTCACCTTCTTCACCTTCTTCACCTTCTTCTTGTTCCTCTTCTTTATCTTTAGTAGTATCCTTACTTGTGCTATTTGCTGAGATTTCATTATTTTCACATTTCATTCGTTTTATTTTAATAATTGCAGGTGAAAATGTAGCCTTTCTTTTAAGTTTTTTATCATCTACTAATACATATTTCTTTTGAACTTGTTTTTCATTTTCTTCTTTTGCTTCTACGTTTTCTATTTCTTTATTACTTTGTTGATTGTCTTTGTAATATCCAGTTAAATGTACATCATTTTTACCAGTACAAAACAAAGATATTTTAGATCCTTTTTCAAAATTCAAATTAAGTGGTGTTTGCCAATTAGATTTACTTGATAAGGTACATATTAAAAAATTAATATTATCTTTAGATGCAATCACATTTACTATCTGATTATTGATAGTTGAAATATCTACAACTGCCATAGATATATGGAGCGACATTTCAAATTTTAGAGAATATTTTTGATTTGGATGCAATATTAAACCCCAAAACATTTTGACTCGTTAATTTTACGTACTATACTTTTCAATTAATTATAAATATGTTGATATAATAATATATTCGTTTATCTGACTTTTTAAAAATAATACGACCGATTACGTTTACAATAGAAATATATCTAACGTTCTCTTAATTCAAATGATTCTATTTCTGTTCAATTTATTTTTTTTTTTTTTGTTTGTTTGTGATTGGAAACATCCTGAGAGAGAGAGAGAGAGAGAGAGAGAGAGAGCAACGTTTGTAAACAAATTATGCTATACAATCTGTTATATTCTTGCTTACAGTATAATAAAATAAAAGTAATTTTTTTTTTTCATTATTATTAATGAGACAATATAACAAATTAATTGTTAATAATTTATTATATTTTTTGTTTCAGAAGTTAAAGAAAAATAACAATTGGATATTATAATTAATAATCAAAATGAAATTTTCAACTTCTCCACCAACAAGTCGTTGTACATCCCCAATTTTAGTAGACGTAGGATCATCGTTACCAACACCAGTTACATATAGGTATGACATTCATTTATTTATTTATTTATTTATTTATTTATTATTTTCATGAAAATAATTAATGTTTATTATTATATTACAGACATAATTGTATTAGTGCTGCTACCAAATGTTACAAATACTTGAGGAAGTTATTAAAATTTGAACAAATGGATTTTGAATTTGCTTTATGGCAAATGATCTTTTTGTTTACAGCACCACAAAAGGTTTATAGAAATTTTCAAAGTAGAAAACGTAAGTGTTTTTATGTTAAATTAAATCAATTAAAAATAATAATCTATTATTTTATTTTTTTTTTTTTATCAATTAAAATTATTCATTTTCAGAAACAAAATCACAATTTGCAAGAGATGATCCAGCATTTTTAGTATTATTGACATGTTGGCTGTGCGTGTCAGCAGTTGGTATTGCCATAGTTTTGGGATTAGGTTTTCTCCAATTTCTAAGGCTTTTACTTTATATGATTTTTGTTGATTACATTGGTGTTGGTTTATTAGTAGCTACTGTTTTTTGGTAGGTTTTATTCAAATGCATATATTAAGTCTAAGTATCAGCATTCTTTATTTATATTAAAACATTTTTATTATATATATATATATATATAGGTTTGTAACTAATCGGTATTTAAGAATTGATAGAAGTCAGGACGTCGAGTGGGGATACGCATTTGATATTCACTTGAATGCTTTCTTTCCACCTTTAATAATACTTCACATATTACAACTTTTTATATATAATGGTAAGATTATCTGTGAATTTATATATTGTAATTAAAAGAGGGAATAATTTTATTATATGTGTTATGTTAAAAACAATTAAACAATTTTGTAGGCCTCGTAAATTCAAATGTTTTTGGTGCACGATTCGTTGGTAATACGCTTTGGTTTATATCCGTTATATATTACATATACATTACTTTTTTGGGATATACAAGTGAGTAATACAATATTTATATGTTCATTGTTTAAATATTTTATACAAGTATAATATTAAACATATTTCCTTTTTTAGGTGTTGAAATACTTCACAAGACACACATCATTTTTTCCGCTCTACCAATAATGTTAATAATATATATAATTACATTATGTTCTGGAATCAATATCAGTCGTCTGATTATGGATTTCTATCACTATAGAGTTAATTAAATATATAATAAATATAAAACGATTTATTGTAAACATTTTTGAAAATATTTAAATGTAGCATATACATTTTTTTTTTTAATTTATATTATATTAACATACACAGAAAAAGAAAAATGTTATATACGTATATATAGGAGTAGAATCCTTAATGGTAAAAGAATCATTTTGTATATAATAATATTTGTGAATATTGTTTTGTATATTTTCCCGTACAATTTAATATTTTTTACTGTTTAAAAAATGGTCTACACAAAAATTTGATTATTTTTATCTTAATTTATTGATTAGATACATATATCACTTACATAACATATTTACGTTTTAACACCTATAATAATAAACAATAATTTAAATTTAGCGCCAATGTGGAGCACGAGATTACAGCGCAGGTTACACGATTGCGCAGTCGCAGTTACAGCGAGTTCACACGAGTTCGTACGAATTCGCACGATTTGGCGTCATGGTAGACAGTACGGGATGACCTAACTAAGTGGTATAATAGTGAGCTGTACAATATAATGACAACCGCTGTAAAATGACAGTTGACAACGTAAATAGGTTACCATTATATTTAATATTGAGAAATAGTCCACGTGATGCTGAAGTCATTAATGTTCAATTATCAAAATTCAACAGTTTCATTGTGCAATAACAATTTTGACAATATAAAAATGATATTTTTCACTTTCTTATCGAACGAGTAGAAGTGTTTTAAAAGAATAAAAGAAGATTGGACTGTAATATTTGTTATATTTGTTTTTTTTATTTTTATTTTTGTTTTTATATATATATATATATACATATATGGACACACACATACGTTTTATAATTCAGAAAGTTTATTTATCATTGTAATAATAAAAAGTTTGACTTTAGGACATACATTATCAAGAAATAATATTCTTCATTATCTCTTCACATATGTGTTTACAAAAAAATTAATATATATATATATATGCATATATATGCACACATCATACGTACATATATACATTCATATACACGTATCGAGTATCAGTGTACATCGTACTTGCGCCTTTGACACTGTTACTACATGTTTTACTATCAAAAATCTTCTAAACCTGTTTTCTACATGGTACTAATCCTATAAAAAGCAGTGATTTATACAATGGAGAAATTTGCTATTGATTTGGACAAAGTTCTTGACGACTTCGAATTTAATGAAGGTAATAAAAATGTTAACAAATGATTTATTCTTATTTCAATTAATTTCTTTGTAATTACTTAATGAAAACCAATTAAATTCATTGTCAATTTTATTAAATTAAATTATCGTTGATTAATGACAATTGCAATACAGATTTTGTACAAGCATACTTTTTCTTATACGTATACTTTGATATTTGATACAACGTCGTAATTAAAATAATATATTGAATTTTTCAGATTGTGCAGAACAAATAGCATCTGTAACATCTCCCATAACCAATGCAACATTAAATGTTGATCGGTGTGGCATAGAATCTTCGTCCAGCAATGTACCCAGCGTTGATGGTGCAAAATTAATTCAAAACTTTGAAGTATTGTCATTTGGTGGAAAACATGAGAATAAAATTAATGTTATTGCAGAGAGTAAATCATCGCACGACAAGAGCGTTATTTTATCTCAAAATAATTATCACAAGGATGATACGATTAGAAAATGTAACGACTCGATAAATCACTTTCATGCTGAAAATTCTACAAGTGATCATAAAGTTACACACAAACAATCTATTTATCATCAAGATCCTGAACCTATTTCTATCACCATTTACAATAACACGTCGCAGACGTTATTAACTAAACAACAAAATAGTAATAACAATCAACAACAACAACAACTTTTACAAAACAGATATGATAAAAAATTAAATCAACCAAATATCAAGCCTACCGTTAGCAATGTATTTAATAGTTTAAATGAATATATTAATGCACCAACTATAAGTTTGGATTATGCAGACAGTATGTTGGACAAACAACAAGAGATTAGGCCTAAGAAACAAACTGATATCATTACTGAAGATAAAATTGTATCTAATATAAATACTGAAGTTATTGATCACAATGTAACTAAAATAACAACGGATAAAAGTAAGATAGTCGAAGAAGTACGCAATGATGTGGAAACAAGTATTGTTTTATCCATGAATCAAGATATTATAGAAAATACAAATCAATTTGTTAATGCGGATACATCACAAGCTCTAAAATCACATGTAGAAAGTAGTCAAGAGGATCTTAAAAGTGTAAATATGGAATATAAAAGTGAACAAACAGATAATGATATTGATACAGATAAAAAAGAACCAATTGTTCAATCATATAAAGAGAATATTCAATATGAACATATTCGTGTATTTGAAGATAAGAAAATGAATGATAGTGCTTCGGAAAGTGTACTTTCAGAATTAGATGATGCATGTAAATTAACAGATGAATTGTATACTAATATGATAGTTCAAACTGAAGCAACAAATATTTCTAATGAAGTAACTGTAGAGAAAATTAATGAATCTCATGACATTGATATGAATGCATTACCATCGAATTCTCATGAGTCAAAGAATCTTGTACATTCTGTACAAAAGCCAATTGGTTTTAATAATATTAACGATGATTTGTCGGAAGAAGAATTAAATAAATATTTAGAGACATTAGAGATAGAAGAAAATTTAACGGAAGGTGCAGTAAATCCACAAAATGCCTTGTTATCCGAAGGATATAAGAATACAATTGAGAACAATACAAGTAATAATACGTTTTCTTACGAAGAGTCTAAAGACGATAAACAACAAATCCATTTAGCAATTAATAAAATTGACAATAGCCAATTTGTAGAAAAAGAAATCAAAGTTACAACGGATAAGTATTCTGAAAGAAGTTCGGTAAATAAAAACGACGATCAAGATATAAATAATATAAAGGAAAAAGTATCTGATAATATTTTACACGATGATAAATATTTGAGGAAAAGTACGAATAATTTTACAACAATTATTTCTGTAAATAAAGAAGGACAACAAATACAAACGCAAAGTGATAATAATGTAATAGTTACAAATTTGGATAAACCTGTAGATAATGTAGAATATGTTAACGATACAGAGATCAAAAATCAAGCAACAAACGAAACTGAATGTGGTTGGTCATCTTCTGAAGATGATGTACGTATTATTAGAATTGATAATAATGAATCCAAACAACAATCGGAAGAAATTGTTCAACAATCTGTAATTCAAAGTAATACGTGTACGATACAAAATAATAAAGATGTAATCTCATCTTCGGAACAAAATAATAATCAAATTAGCGAAATACAAATACTTGGTAATACTAGTTATGATACCAAAGACAAAAGTCATAAGTTACAAGGTAATAAAACTTTAAACGATATCGTTAATATATGTACAGATATACAACCAAAAAGTACAGACATTTGCATAGAAAATAATACAGAAAATAATGAAGGAGGAAGTAAAGCTGTTCGTCCACAAACTTTAGATATTGCTTCAACAGTTAGTATGAATGATCATCCTGCAACAGGTATATATATATGTATATATATATATATATATATACATGATATATTATTAAATTCAAACATTAAATGTGTAACAAATAATTCATGAATTTCAATTAAATACAGATTCTCCTAGTAACGCTTCTAAGCAACAAGGTACGTCGGAAAATGAAGGAAATAATGTTAATAACAGCAGAGAAATAACAACAACAACAACAGATCTTACAGAAAGTACTTTAACAGAGTCAATTAAAATACTTGGTAAAGAACCACCCTTCTGGATTCCTGATAGTGATGCTTCTAGTTGTATGTTATGTGATATCAAATTTACTGTGCTTAAACGACGCCATCATTGTCGTGCTTGTGGAAAGGTACATTTATTATTTATACGAAATGTAATTTACATACTTTATCGTTAGACATTTATTGTTACACTATTGTAGGTACTCTGTAGCAAATGTTGTAATATGAAATACAGATTGGAATATCAAGGTAATATTCATTCAAGAGTCTGCGTTGCCTGTTATCAACTTTTAATGAAAGGTAAATGATTTGTTTGTTTCAATATATTTATACAAAATATATCAATAATCTTATTGTTTATTTATCGTAGCTGAAAATCAACACGAGACAAGTAATTGGCCTACAAATTGCGTAAATTATGGTAACAATAGCGATGTTAACTCTCCTCAAGTAAGTATAGGGAGGTAGCATGATCAAGATTGTAAATATAGTAATCCTACAATTTTCATATAGATATGTTATACTTGGAGTGCATCCTTTTTTTTTAAATAGAAAAGAATAACTTATTGCTAATAGTAGGATTATTTTATAAATGATTATAGGGAAGACCACCTAATCCAAATAATCCTATGGAATATTGTTCAACTATACCACCTTTACAGCAACTAGCAGGTGGATTGCCGCCGCCACCACCAACAGTGATGGTGCCTGTTGGTGTTCTTAAAAGGGAAGGTAGTACAAAGCAGCGTTCGGAAGGATCTAAGTCCGTCATGTTTAGCGATGGTGAGTTTAATTCGTATTAAATAATCATACTATTTTATCTAATTATTATTAAAATGAATATATTATTTAGTTGAACGTCTGAAACAAGAAATGATTGACTTTGAATCAATCTTGTAATTATTGTTAGTAATTTTAGAAACGTGTGGTGTACGTATAATTATATAACTCGTGCAACAATATAATCCCAAAATCATTCACGTATTGAAATATTCCATCCATTTATATTAAGTTGATTATTCTATTTTTTGTTTGTCTTATTTATGTTAATCCCACACATACACATACATACACATCATATATATTTTTTTTCTTTTCTGACTTTAGTTTTTTCTTAAATACTCGTTTATTTTAACAATCCTGCCCCATCCTTTTTGTTTTGTTTTCACACCCAAATAACTAAACATAGGAATAAGGCCTGGATGTGACCTGACAGAACTAGATTCATCTTGGGATTTAAAACCACCTTATCGGAAAACAGGGAGCAAACGAGTATCTGCATCTGACACCTCTTCGATATCCAGTGGAAGTAAAAAACAAAACCTATTACCTTTGGACCCAAATACTAATAGTTACATACCACAGGATCCTAATTTGTTACCACCAACAGTTACCATACATAAAGGACGTAAGTAAAAATATTATAATTGAAAATATTAATTGATAATTTTCTAATTATCGTAATCTTCATATTATTATATTTTTAGAAATTTCTTATCACAATGTGAACGACCAGGATCTACTTTACAGAACGTTGAAAAATGAATGCGAACCACCAGTAATGTTTGCTATTAACAAGAATCTTTACGCGTATGTTAAAATAACAAATTGTAAGTTGAAAAATGAATTTGTTTAATTGGAACAAAAATAGTATTATTGTGAATTGATTTGTATTTTTTTTTTTTTTTAGTAAGTTGCTGTGTAAACAGAATATGTTGGAATGTTACTTCTAAAGGATTGGCCTGTGTTGGTCAAGATGAAATTATATTATTATTAGAAACTTTACCCGATGAAACGCAAATACCGAAAGATCTTCTTATGTATATTAATCATATTTATATAGAAGCAACGAAAGGTTGATATTGCATATTATTTTGTTTGTATCTAAAGATTATGTTCTTTACAAATTATTTATTAATATTTTATATTACAATCAATACATGTATAGGAAATACGATGACAGAACTTTCCGTTTCGATACATCAAGGTGGCGGCAATCTTTTGGGCTCTCGCGAACACGCAGGATTTTTATTTATTCGACAAACTTTACAATGTTTACAAAAAATTGTTTTACCACCGTCACCATTTCTAGTAGGTCTTTTAATTCATAGGTATGTCTTAAATTATAATTATTTATAATTAAATTAACATCAATAGAACAAATAATATTTAATGATACATCAATTGATATATATATATATATATATATATTTTTTTTTTTTTCTAATCAGATGGGAAACACCATGGGCTAAAGTATTTCCATTACGTCTTGTATTACGTCTTGGTGCTGAATATCGTTACTATCCATGTCCCTTAGTCTCAGTTAGATTTCGTGATGCACTTTATTTCGAAATAGGACATACAGTTATGAAAGTGTTAGCGGATTTTCGAAATTTTGGATACACATTGCCAGGTGTCAGGGGATTAACGATTCATTTGAAAAATAGAACGACAGATGTTATGTTTCCCAGAAATAGATATGATCAAGTTATAAAAGGTCTAAATAATTCTAACGATCATGTTTTGGCATTTGCTTCGAATTTTAGTATAACTGCAGATTCCCATCTAGTATGTATACAAACTAATACAGGAGATGAAAGCAGTTATCAAACTCAAGCTATTAATATTCAAAATAAACCACGAACAGGTACAACTTGTTTAATCACATTTATAATAACATCAACAACAACAACAAAATCTATAATGAACGTATAAACATTTTATTTCCAGTAACTGGAGCAAGTTTCATTGTCATAAACGGTGCATTAAAGTCATCGATGGGATTGTCAGCTAAATCTAGTATAGTAGAAGATGGTTTAATGGTAGAAATAATGCCAGAAAAAATGGAAGCTTTAAAAGCAGCTCTTAAAAATATGCATGATTTTTCTATCGGTTGTGGTCGTCAAGGTGCGACTGAGCCGGATGAAACTGTAAATATCAAATGGGTAGAAAATGACGTACAATTTAATCTAGGGTAAGACTAATTAGATATTTTTCATTAATAGCATTTAGAACGTTGTTTTCAATTTAAATTCATTTTTCATGAAATATATATATTTAAATTGACAGAGTTAAGAGTCCTATCGATGGACAATTAATGGATGGCGTACCTTCTATAAGAGTTCATAATGCTACAGATTACAGAGGAACCAGTAGATTCATTCGTTGGACTGAAGTTTTCATTATCAAAGTATGTTTAATATTTTATTCATTTTACTTGATACTATATTAAACAAAACAAACAAACAAACAAATTCAATATGCAGTCGGACGATCATCCAAATGGTGTTCACGATCCTATGGATATAAATAAATTATCGGAGAGTATAGCGAGGGCAACGTGTGCAGCTTTAGTTAAACTTTTAGATCTTTTAGCGACAGCAGGTCTTACCAAAATTGGTGTTAGGACTACTATACATCCGGATAACGTAAGTCTTCATTGAATTATTAAATATGATGGTGTTGTATAAAATACAATTATTCTTAACAAGTATATTAATGAATGAACATAGGTTGGATATGAAGCTGGTAGTGAAGGTGCAAAGTTACCACCAATCTATATGAATAGTCTTGATAATGAATTAATACAAATTCTACATAAGGCTGCTCAAAGTAGTCAGGATACGCATACCGTGCTTGAATTAATATTCTATGTGCTCGATGAATAAAATTAATTATGTACATATACATTGTGTGACATCTTAGACAATTATAGTTGAATATGAAAGATCACACACATACACAACCATATAAATACACATACACACGCAATACATCACAACAGACAGACGGATACATTTTTTCAATTAATATTAATTGGTTAATTTGTGTAACATAGAAAATTTGTGAACATTTATTTGAACGTTGGGATTATTATTTTGTAATTGTAATGTATGAAAAAAAAAAAACACAATAATAGCAAAATGTTCAGCATTGTAATATATCTTCTTTTATTGCTGACTGTTTTTATCTCATAATTATATTATTAATGATTGTTATGTTTTAATAATATTGTGCTTAAAAGAAACAAAACAAAAAAAAAAAAAATAATCTCAATTGTCGGTCCTCTTTTATTATCTAATTTTATTATATTAAGACTACAAGCTCTTTTGTACATAATTTCATTGGATCAATAAAATTTTATTATTATATATATACATATATATATATATATTTGTATATATATATATATATAGTTTTATGTACACATTGAGAAGAAAATTGATGGAAACATTTTTTTTGTTTTTCAATCATTTTATTTTATTTTATTTTATTATATCATCTTCTTCTACATTTCGATGAATTTTTATCTATAAATATAATATTTATATATATATACGATCGAATATAATTTTTATTATTATTATTTCTGGTATACTCTAAAGATAATGGCAATTAACTTTTTGCAAAAAAAAAAAAAAAAAAAAATAACACACCTTTTACGAAGCATTAATTAAATTAAAATTCAATTATATTTCTCTTTTTTTTTTTTTTTTTTAATTATTCAGAAATAATTATTTACATAAATGTTTATATTAATTGAAGTCGGTTAGTTTAAATTTTAATTTTGAAAATAACATTACATAATATCATATCATAATGTGTAATAAATCAATAAAAAGATGATAAGAATCAAATAATTAGATAGTTAATTTATTTATCTTTGGATAATACATCTTTTTGCTTCCTACGAATGGCAACTGTTTAAATATACTGTTAATATACCGTTAATAAGCATACTACTACAAAATAGCTTAAACTTTTCATTGGAAATAGTTAATCGTAACTTTCATTTAATTCACTTTCATTTTATATGGAAAACAACAATTCATTGTAAATCAAATAATGTAAAAGATAATATGTTATATCATAAATTTGTATTATTATTATTACTATCGTTTGAATAAAAATGTATCCTAATTTATCAGACGGATATTATTACATTGTACAATATATAATTGTTGTTTAATTTTCAAACGAATGGCAACTCTAATATCAATGCGTACACTTTCTTTAAATTAGTCACAATCATTATGTTTGTTTTGTTGTTGTTATTGTTTATAAGCTATACTACGTATTATTTCTAATTACATATTTCAGTCCATTGTTAGCAATCACAATGGTTTACGTCTCTACCTTAGTGTATACATAAGAACGATTATAATCATTATAATATGGAATACTCGATTAAATTCAAACTGCGTTAATCTAAAAATTATTGTATTCCTCTTTTTTTATTTTCTTCTTCTTCTTCTTCTTTTATTATATTCAATACTGCACGCGCATAAATTTGTACTAATCTTGACACGAGGTTGTTAGTGACGGTCGTTTAAATGGTGATTTAATTACAATGATATACAATGTCATATTATTTCTTATTAATTGGAGCAACATGAAAGACCAAAAATATAATATTATGATTAATATTAGTTGCTGTGTTGTTTGTGGTTGTTTTAAATGCACGGTTAGTCAAAATTAACATTTTCGATTGTACATATATACAAAATTATTATCAGAAAATGTCATCTAATTTTATAATAATAGACATTGCACTGCATATACATATATATATATATGAATATAAATGAAATACATAAATATATGAATATATATAAATCACATTATATATATAATTAGTATAAAACGAATAAGCAATGTAAATAATTATCAAATAATAATAATAATAATGATGATGATGTTATAATCATTCTTAATAGAATTTAGATACATATATTTATATATATATATATATAAGTTAAAAAAACAACTTAATCAGTAATATACTGAAATTAAGAACTTATAAAAAAGAATCTAATCTCTTTGTTATATTTATTTACAAACGATGACATAGAGAATCTATCTATGATATAAAATTGAATTACTAAAGATTTCTTCTTTTTGTTGTTGTTGTTGTTGTTCTTGTTCTTCTTCTTTTATATTTGTATTTATTTATTTGTTCTCTCTTCTATCACAGGACGGCATGCACTTAAAACGTGTTTTAAATGCACTTTCTTCTTCCGATGATGTATCGCTGTCATTTTTATTATCACCTTCATCATCTTCGTCATCTTCATCATCTTCATCTTGTTCCAATAGCTGCTTTCGTGCTAATTGTACGGCATGCCATTCACGATAATGACCTTTTCTTTTTGCTTCGAATGCTTTTCTCTTTTCTATTAATATTAATACAATTATTATACAATTTATTTTATATTATTATTATTATTATTATTATTATTATTATACTAAAAGAAGAAAAAAATTGTAATTATTTTACCTCTTTCTTCTGGTGTTTCTTCTTCTTCATCATCTTCATCCTCACTTGGTTCATCAAAAATTTTGGGCTTAGTACCTTCAGCTAATCTAAAATGCAAGAAATATTTATTCAATCATTTCAATTGAAATGAAATATGATGTATTTTTTATTTATACAATTGATAACTTACTTAGTTGCAATTGCAACAGTGTCTATTTCATCTAATTCATGTTCATTACCAAGGCCTTCATAACTATATGGGGTTTTAGGTTCATCTATTTTCATATGGCCATAATCTTTATCGGGTGGATGTAAAGTTGCGATTATGTTCATTTCATCCCATTTTGTTTCTTTACTTGGTCTATATATATAAAAAAAAGAAAAAACAAAATTATTAATTAACATATTATTTGATTATAACAAAAAGTATATTAAAATATAACCTGTTGTATAGTAACATTCGAAACAACATTGTTATGTTTTCAATCATTATTAATTAAGTATAATTGTATTGATGAAAGAAAGGTACAAATTTACATAACAATAGTGCAATCTTAAATGAACCATTGTAATAGTTATGACATGTAATTTCAGTGATTTTCATTTAAAAAGGATGCACTTTAAGTACTATTAATACAGTAATACAAAGTGAGTCATGTTTATGTAGTCAACATTATTTTTAATACTTAATGAAATAAATATTAGATCATTCATTTAAATTTGAAATTTGAAATAATAATAATAAGAAGAAGAACAATGAATTGATTTTTAACGTGTTTTAATAAAAGGATTAAGTTTTAAAGTGTTATTTATTTATTAAATTTTTTTCTTAACAAAATGTCATTTAGTAAAATTATTATTTTGATTGAACAATATATAGTAATGATGATGATGATAAATTTAAATATATAATATAATAAATGATTTATACCTAGGCGCTTCTGGATTATCGAAACTGCTGGAAGTTTTCAAGATTCCTTTAGAAGGCCGTTTAGACAGATTTTCTGCCATTATTTAAGACAATAGAAATAATAAATCACTCAAGATATTTTTCTTATTATCAGCATAGTTACTTTAGAATTTGATTTGAACCGAATAACCTAACAACTCGGTACATACCGCAAATTTTCTACAGAGGACACAAACACTATTCACTACTCTTCCTATCCCCCTTTCTTTTTTCTTCTATTTCATTCTATCTAATAGAAAAAAATCTAGTTTTACGCAGCAAGTGTTTTCAATCCTATCAAATATCAACCAATCATTGTTCAGATATATTTAAACCAATAAGAATAAACCAATAGAAACTATTCTTAAATCTAGTTATATTATAAAAACGTTTAGTTATTAAATAATGATCTTTCTTTTTGTTTATCTACCTTTCAGATAAAAAAAAGTTCATATATATAAGAAGAAGAAGAAGAAAAAAAAGAAGTAATTTTATTACATTTCAATCAATATTATTTTATTTCAAAAAAAAAAAAAAAAAATATTGTACCATTTACAAATGACATTTTAATATTTGGCTAATTTCATTCACAAAGGATAATAGAAATCTTTCATTATGTAATATTATTTTGTCAAAATTATATTACACGATGTGTTAACATTTTCTCTATTGAGAGAGATAAAAACAAATACATAACAAAGGAGATATAACTTATATTATCCTTACTTGATGAATCATTATATGTTTTCATTTATCATTCCAAGTATGCAATTGTATATCTTATTTATGCATATATATAAATATGCACTTAAACGAATATACATATGTATATATGTATGATAAACAATATAAAAAAATATATAGAGGAATAACAAAAATATTTCTATTCTATTACAGAGAATAAAAGAATTTTATTACAGGTTGTTTTTACTCGGTGACTGGTCAGTTTGACTGCATAAATAAGGTACATCGTTCCTGTTGTTTGATTATGATTTAAAAAAAAAAAAATATTATGTACAGTTGAACCAATACTATGTACAATAACAAAGAACAAACAGTCTTTAATAAAAAAAAAAAAAAAAAAATGTAGAGACAGTATCATATTAGAAAAGCTGAGTACACAAAATTGTCGATTCTGCGATTCTCTTAAGAATATTGATTTCTTTTTTCTTTCTACCTGTAATTATTATAACATAGCGATTATTATATTTATTCACATTAATCAATAAATTAACAATAGTGTGTTCCTCTTAGCACGTTTTTTTTTTTCACAAAAATAAAAAAAAAAAAAGAAAACAAAATGAAGCTGTCCTAATGTAAAAGCATAAATTCTTTTTTCTTTCTCTCTCTCTCTCTCTCGCTCTCTTCTTCAATTTCTCCTCTAACAATCTTCTGTACATAAGTATAAACATAAGTGTAAAAAAAAAAAAAAGATTCATTTATATTAAAAATCATCAAGGCCACCATCAGGTACTCCAGCTTTGACCTTCTTTAACACTTCATTGACAAAATCAGTTGAATGATTTGCTATGCGTATCTCTGTAACAATAGTAGAATATCAAAACGATATTTGGATATGATTATTTTATTATTAATAATTATCGTGTTATTTTATACTAACTGGTAGCCAATTTGCAATGTTTTTCCATTTGTCTTGTTAATTCTTCTTGATTTTCAGGATTAGGTTCCGTTAGTTTAGCTGCTAATGTTTGTTTCGCTTGTGAGATGCCTTGAATTAATCGTCCTGTGATAAAAAAAAAGAAAAAAAAAAAGAGAGAAAAGAAAACAAGAAAATTGTGTCGTTAAAAAAAAAGAAAAATCATCAATAATTTGGATACAAATCATAATAAATGAAATTATTTTTTTTTACTCAACTGTGTTCTTGTTCAAGACCATGTAATTTTATTTTGTTAGCTTCGTGTTGTGCTTTTTTCTTAAGACGACAGGCACGAGAAGCTAATTTATTTTTTTCTTTTCGTGTTTTAGGCCTCGCTGGGAATGGAAGTTCGGAGACAGGTGTCATAACTTTAATAACGCGTGTAAGCTTATCTAATTCTTTTCCAATGCTATGAAGTTTTCTTGGATTTGGTGTAAGATCGTTGCCATCACCTTTACGTGCTTTACCACTGTGCTTGATACCCCTCAAGGCGCAATGTGGACTGAACACAGGATCTGTAGCTTCGTTTAATACATGAGGATCTTCAAGTCGTGATCTTGCAACTAAACGTTGACCTTTTGGACCTTTCGCTTGAACGTTATACTGCCAAAAATATCTTTCCTTTTTATTGTGTTTACCCTCCCTTCCTATTTCTGCCGAGTCGCCTAAGCTTTGGTCTTCTGCATCGCTACCACCGGTATCTATAAAAAAAAAAGGTACCATTATATTTCTTACAAAATGACAGAGATAATATTTATTTTAATATAATATGACATGTCTTTTAATATATTTTTAAATACCATTATCGCTGCTGTAATCGTCATAATGGTCGCTGTCATCATCGCTATCTTCGTATCCTTCATCATGACTAAGAGGATCTAAATAACCAAGTGGATCTGGACTAAGAGCACCACCAGTGCTTAAACTACTCGTAGATCCTGCTTCAACTAAACTGAGACTGCCGGTACTTAAAAGATGCTGTCGTGGTTCTCTGTGAGCCCAAATTTGTTCCAAACCCATGGATTGTGTCGGTGCAGACATAGAGAGCCTCGAAACCTTAGGTTTACTACCCGTAACAGATGCTGTATCAGCTGGACTAATTATTGGATTATTCAAAGAACTTTCATTTCGTTTCATTAATAACTCATGGAGAGCAGATGGTCCACTTGATTTTGTTACAGCAAGAGGAGAAGTAGATGAACTAGCTGTAGAACTACCTACAAAATATTAATTAGAAAAAAATGAATAACGATTATAAATGAAATTTAATGAAAAAAAAAAAAAAATAAAATAAAATAATAATAATCAATAAGAACCTGCAACATTGCTAGTTCCTGGACTGATAAAAATAGGAGAACTGACACCATCCATGTTATTTGTTATATTAATATCTCTGTTTAATAAAAATCCAGTATTATGTGTATGTATTGGTGAACTTCGATACGCAGTACCAGTTTGTGGAAAGCTACTGGATGCAAATCCAGGTCCATTGCTATTAAACAATGAATTGCCAGAAACAACATTGGATCCAATCCTTAATGGTTGAATATATTCTTCTGGTAATAATAAATCATCAAAATTTAAATCTCCTAGAAGGGTATCGTCATTAGCATTTAGTTCAGCAAGTGTAGGTCCATGTATGAGGTCAGATTTGTCCACTTGAAATATATCATCGTCATCCATTTTACAAGATATTTCCAATTCTGGATCCATTTTGAAGGGAGATTCGACAGTTTCTGGCCTATTACTCCAAATAGAAGTTTGAAGTGGTGAAGGTGAGAATTGATCGTAGATACCTCTAGTTCCTCTATGTCCTCCAGGTATTGGAACAGAGGCAGAAGATGGGCCCATCTCTTGAGGAGGCTCATGTTTCACTATACTATCCATTGTGTTATCTTTATTATCCAACAAGAGTTCTGGATAACAAACGTCTTCCATTCGCGAAACCATATATATTTCACTGTGTCAACATAACGTATTGCATTTGTAAACAAATTTTTATTATTGAGATATATATATATATGTATTGTATACATAAATCTATATATATATTATTGAGATATGTATATTTTATTATTATTATTATATATATTTTATTATTATTTATTATTATATATATATATATTGTATATATATATATAATATAAACAATAGATACCTACGTTACTCGAGCCTGTAGTATAGTTTATTTATATACACACAGTAGAGACAATGGATACTAGTTCTTTCACATTTGAGTTAAACGAATTTTGAAAAAAAACTCTTAATTGTTCTAAACACAAGTTCCTCAGCAAATGTCACTTATTTGATCGATATTTTAGGGGTAGGAAAAAAAAGATGAAAAAAAACTTGTCGCATAACATCTGTAGAGAGAAAGAAAAGTAAAAACAAACAAACAAACAAACAACAATATTAGATAAAATTAAATTAGTATATGAAGCGCATGTCTAACGAGACACGCGTGGTCGGAAGACGCGCGTATTAATCACTGCTTTATATGATGTCAATATTCGTTCTTAGAATTAATCTAAAACACTTAATTGTCAATATTATTTAACATCGGTCATATAATAATAACGAACACTAGTTTGCACAGTTTATTAAACAGTCTGAATAAATGCCTGCGTGAAAGGTTTACATACTGGACCATCTAACTTTTACGATATCCATGTACGATGACCATGACTTTCGTCAGCAAGTATTTTCTATAACCGACAACATCGCATGTTCATCGAAAGATTATTTCCTTTTACTAATGAAATATCGATCCTTGTTGTTAATCAATCGCCAGATGATGTCGAAAGATTTCAATGGAATTTCTTCTGACACCTGATATCACCAAATCACACACTTGATGAAAGATTTTACCTTCACTTTAATCCTTTAAGAAGAGACAAGGGTTTGTTATTGTTTTGCTGTGAGAATCGTGAGCTAAATATTACTGAGGTTTGCATAAATGTGAAAAGGTCACATGATATGTAAACGGATAATCGAAATATTGTTGGTCAATCCAAACACTAATCAGAGTTTATTTTTTAGGGAATTTATCATTATTTCATATTATTCCACGTTATTCACCAATCGTTGAAGCAGAAATTTGATTCATCTTGTGAATTCTCTTAGTTCGCGTTTCTCATTGGTTAAACGCAATCGATCGTATGACAAGTTGCGGTGATTTCGTAGTAGAATTCTTTTGTTTTTCTTTTTCTTTTTAACAAGTTTATTTACGTAACACTACTTTTGACTAGTTTTGTTACCGTGATATATTATTTCGTTAAATATCTGTCGTTTCTTATTCGTCGAATTTCTTATCGTCATCAATTAACACACTAATTGATTAATTTATAAACTCATATTATTATTTAGAAGACTAATTGAATAATATTTAATCACTATTGTATTTAATTTTAATATTAATTTGTTTTGAAATTCAAAAATTGAAATTCTTAATTATGGAAATAAATCGATGTATCGACCAATCGCGTATCAGCTATCGACCAATTGTATCGCAGCTATAAACTGAAACGATTTCGCGCGGGATATTAATTTTCTGTCAGTGAAATTTTGATATAGTTAGTGTTATACCGTTATTGAGTGTACGTTAATTGAAATTTTGAAATATAATCTTTTACACGATAAATATTAGCATAAAAATTAAGTGTTACATGAATTATTTTTAATATTATTATTGCAAACAATTAAAATATGCAACGTCGATTTACTGGCGACGACGATGGAGAAGAATTTGAGCCAAGAGTTACACCTAAACCTACAACGAAAATTGAGGTAGAAACATTTTCTTACTGTCATATTAAACATTATTTTAAATTTGATTATAAATAGGTAAAACATGTCATATATAGAATTTTGCAGTTACATCAGTACCAGAGGTATCACTTATTTTGGATAAGCCTGTGGAAAATAGAAGTACAAAACCTGTTGTCTCTGCTTCACCTTCATTTGACAAACATGCCTCATATGCTGCTTGGAGACAGCACAATTTTTCTAAGACATCCAATTATAAAGTCAATGAGAAGAATAACTCGCACAAAGTTCAACATGATTACTCCTATAATCCTGTAACTTCTGTACAAAGGAATACTGATTCATGTGATAATGGTAATAAAATCTTAAGAAAAGATGTACATACTCATAAAAGAGAACAGGATCATTCAAGACCACGTACACCACATAATTATTCACTTAATACTAAATCTGTGACATCGCATGATCGTAGTCAAGATTATCCAGACTATAATGAGAGGACAAGACTTCAAAATAATCCTAAACAAGATACCCATACTTATTATGATAATCGTAGTCATAACAAAACTATACCATCGTACCCTCCTACAAGTAAACAAGATTTAGTTCTTCAAAATTGTATGCAAGCACAAGTCAATGCAAGTAATACGGAAAGTCATCCACCTGCCCATAATGTAACTACTCCCAATGTATTTCCTAATAATCAATTTCCACCGATGTCGCATCCAGGATATTCTTATCCATACTTTGACATGTCTACGTATCCTTTCCCACCACCTTTTTATCCAATGCATCATCAAAATAATACAGAAAGTCAAGAGACAATTAAAAATTTATTACAATTGGTGAATGCACAAAGTGAACAGATTTTATCTTTACAATCACAAGTAGATAATCTTTTGAAAATGCAGAAGGAACTTTTAATAGACAAAAAAAAGTGCATCTGTTCGTCTCAAACTGGATACATTCATGCAGAATCCATTGATGCTTCCAATTATCAAACAACACAAAATCAAAATGTCAAAAGGAATGCTTGTCAAAGTACCAATGTTATAGAAAGAAACGTAGATGGTAATAAAGATATTAGAATTAGAAATCAACCAGAACTTCTTTTATCTGAACAACATGCAGAGAAAGGTGTAATGGAACAGCAAGTGTCTATCGGTGTGATGACAAGTTTTGAATTTACTGTTCAGAATAATCCTATCGTAGTAGATTACGAAGATCATCAAAAGGAGGAATTACAACAAAATGATCCTGTTAATAGACAAAATAATAATAATAAACATTTACAGGATACTTGTGAAACTTTGAAAAGAAATTGTTTCACAAGACTTCCCGTTGGACAATTAGAAAATATAGTTGAAGATTCAGAAAGTTATTTATCTTCTAGTCAACCACATAGTAGTAATTATAATATAAATTGTTCTATGAAAGATATACAAGATAAACGTACCCATGTAGATAATAATCAAAATGCACGAAGTGTTCCTGTAGAAAAATTAGATAGATTTTCTCAATCGAATAAAGATGTATGTCAAAATTCAAATAAATTGCTTACACATAATCAACAACAATATTCTTCATCGAGAGATGATGAAAAACAAAGAACAAAAAAGGAAGAAAGAAGGCAAAAACTTATTAACAAAGATGCAACATCATTTGATTATAATTATGAACAACGTACGACAAACGATGTACTTAATAATTCACAAAAATATAAAGAAACAAATAAAGACAATCTATGTGAGCAATCTGATGGTCATCCTAAAACGCATAGACGTGTAGAAGATAGTTTGGTCTTAAATAGCAGCGATTTTAAAATAAACGAAATACCACCGATAACACCTGAACCAAGTATTCATGTCGACATGCAAGAATATTCTAGCGACGAGGAAAGTGAACAAATTAAACGAACATCTAAAGTTGGATGGACTTTTTATAATAAAGTTTTAAGTCAAGTAAATCAAATTTTGCAAAATTCGTCCACCGTAGATTCTTCCGATTCAAAGGATGTAAAAACGAGGCACAACGTAGAACAAGATGAAATTGAAAATCAAGCAATATTAGATAACGTTAAGGTTGCCACTTTTGAACAATTACGAAAACTTGGTATCAGCTTAGTAGACAAACCTGAATCTATGGACAAAATTGGTACAAGAAAGTATGCATTCTTCTACGACATTTTATAGATTTACTTTTAACAAATAATATATCCATTTTCAATGTATTCTATTATATAATTATTTTATACGTTACATGTTATTATATAATATTCTTTTTTTAGAGTAGAATTTGATTCATCATATTATCCACGATTGGACTTTCAACCGAATATAACTCGTGCTACTAGTGGTATAACTGAAAGAAATACAAGTATGCACATGGAAGCATTAGCTTTAAAATATTTAAGTAATGAACAAATTGCCGAATTAACAACACAAAAACAGGGATCTACATCTTTGAAACAAGTTATGTTAAGTAATATGCAAGGAACTAATTTATCATTTGCTACAATGCGTTATTTGGAAAGATATCAATTGCTTCCAGGAAAAAATAATTTACAAGTTGAAGGTAAATGATTTATAATATATTGTTTTTCACAAATATCATTGTAACAATTATTGAAAGATCATGACCAAGAATATAACTGTTAATATAAATTTGTAGATGATAATCTGATGTGCCTTGAAGGATCCCTAAAAGCGGATCTGAAAACACCAAACATTAAACATAATCCAGCAACACAACAATATCCATATGCGCAAGTACAGCGAACTAGTTGTCCTAGTAAAATATTAGATATATCGACATTGAAGCAAATGCCTAAACTTTTATAAATATCTAAATGAATATAAATTTATTTTAATTTATATTTATTAAGTGAGCATTTTCAAACTATATACATATATATATATATATTTTTATATGAACTTATGTTTCCTAAAGCCTGGTGCAGATTAGTTTTAATATTTTTTTTTTAATATATTATATATATATATATATACATGTACAAATCTATGCATAAGTAGCAATAATAATAATATTTTATATTAGAACATATCAATTATTAGGATATCAATGTTATTTAAATTAATGATCATAAAAAAGAAAAAAAAATAATAATGTAACAATTAAACGAATTTTTTAAAAGACGAATTTTTTTTTATACTTTAACAAGAAATAATATATTGTTTTAAATCACAATAATTTTTTCGAATTAATTACATGTGAATATATTGTTCTATATATTTTATAGGAAAAACAAGAAAACATCGATCGATATATATTTAACGATCGAGATCGAATTTTAACTATTCACGCAATAGACGAGAAAAAAAAAATTGTTATCTAGGTGTATAAAAGACAAAAATTACGAATATTCCTGATGGAAAACAAACATACTTCCTCATCAGAAATACAAACGGACAGATCCTGTAGTAGCAAAACTTCTATCAATGATTCTGAGAATAGAAATGAAAGTTCATCAGAGGATTATGAAAATGAACAAGATGAAAAAGTTCAAGATGATCTTAATTTAACATTGGATCTTCCAAATGTAGAGACTAATGAGAACGGTGATATTTTATATGATAATACATTTGAAAAATTATCAGTTATATTAGAACCAGAAAATTTATCAACAACGAATACAAATTATGAAGAATTTGAGAATGAGGAATCCAAATATATAGAGTACACTTATCAAATAATTTTCTTTTTAAATGATTATGATAATTGTTGATATCTTATTAGTGATTTCTATTCTCAGTCATGTTCTTCAAGAGCGTATTAATTCATTAAACGAACTGATGATGTACTTGAGAGAGGAATTAAAAAAAGAAGCTACTCTCTGGAGAAAAGAAAGGGAAGAGTTTCAAAGGTTACGAGAGCAAAGTGATATATTAGCATTAGAAGAAGCTAATGCGGCTGCACGTGCAGCTGCATTTGCATACGCAGCAGAATCACCTCTTTCTAATGACATAGGTAATATTATTCTATAATGAATATTATTATGGTATACACAAGGTCTATGATTTTTGTAGACTGTATCATAGATATAACATCGGATCAAGCTTTAACAGAACTAACAATATTAGAATATGAGAAGAAACTTGCAAAATATCAGGATGCTTTAGCATTAGCTCATGCAGAGAAACGTTATAACATGCATCGTCAAGTGGTTGCCAAAGCTTATGAACGAAGATTGGCAGAAATTGAACAATTGTGTAATGAAGAGTTAAAAAAGATTCAACAAAATGCTAGTAACTTGCAACCACTTAGAGAAATGATGTCGCAATGGTATACGGTTAACAAAAATCATGGGGATATGCCACAAGAATATAATTTCAACATAACAGAGAACAAAATTAATACAGATTGTTCGATAAAAGAATATTCTAACTTTGAAGAAGCTAATTTGATGCCACAGATCTTAGTAACTAGATTTAATAGCAATGATCTTTCCAAGGGTGATGAATTTTAATCAAATATTATTATTGTAAATCAAATTCATAAAAGATGAAGTAGATACGATATTAGGATAATAACAAGCCAAGCTTCTACAAGACTATTATTTTTATCATATGATTCTAATAAAATTTAAAGTACTTTCCAACAGCTTAGTCTTATTAAGAAAAAAAAAAAAAAAACTAAAGTTAAGCAACGATAGGAATGATTAATACTTAGATAGAGGGGAGAGATCAGGGTGTCTATGGAAGGGATGGATTGTGTCAGGAGATATTGTAAAAAAGTTTCCTTTCAATCCATAAAAGGAAAAAGTAATAAAAACATATAAACATACAGGGGAAGAAAAAAACAAGTATACGTATATATACATGCAACAAGACAAAGTAATAATTGTAATAATTAACGAATAGAAATAATCCAGTAGAGATAAACCATAATCGAATATCACAGTTTTATATTCGATATTGATCTCCCTTTAGAATAAATAAACCATTAAATTATTAAACGTTACTCTCAATTGGTTCTTACGGAAAAATGAGAACACGTGGTTAATACGTCTATGGGTTTCTTACAGTTTGCGATCGAACCACATTGATAAAATTAGTTAGTCGCGGAACATCACTGAACTAGAAGCAACGTTTCATACATAAACTTCTTTTTCATATAAAGAAGGTGTTGAAGGAGGAGGTGGTGAAGGTGGCGGAGGAGGAGGAGGAGGAGGACGAGGAGGAGAAAAAGAAAAAACGAAAGTATTAACACATATGAAACGTGAATTGAAAAAGATATTGAAGTAGGGGAAAAGGAAAGGTATATGAAGAAGTGGTGGGAGTTAGGGAGGGGATGAAGGAAAGAGAGGGGTAAGTGTCGTTGGAAAATATCGGTGGGGACTAGTCGAACTCGAAAGTCTTCCGAAGTTGGCCGGCTCGACTCATTACTGTTTTCGCTATGGCGTGTTTAGGGTCGAGTCGGCTCTGTGCTCGTGCGGAAAAACTGTGTCAGTTCGGAAATCTATCTCAGATAAGGAAGAAACTTTCTACAACTTTTATTAAATCACAAACGGAAATCGAGCACATTTTAAGTCCTAAAGTACAACAATGCCAAGTAAGTTTTTCTTATTCATTATTTTATTTTAATAATATACGTTGATATATATATATACGTATCGAGCATGTATCATTTTAATCTGCAATAATTTTGATAATGTGATGATTTAATATGTTTTGAATATTTTGAAATTGTAGTAATCGATTTTAATTGATCATTGATAACATCGGTGTTAACGGATTCATTCAGTTTTAAGAAAATCTTTCGTCTCGTTTAAACATAACCTAAACCGGTCAAGTATTTTATTAAACAATGGAGTGTATCATTGAGTACACACGTTTTTATATCATCAAAATTAGTTGACATTTGATCGTTAGATTTAAAAAAAATTATTTGTGAAAGTGGCAAATTTTGTTGAAAGAAAGTTATTGAAAAATCATTGGAACTTTTTAAGATTACGTAAAACAATTTTATTTTTAAGATCATAGATATTTATCAACTTTCTTCTCGTGTTCTTTTATTAAACTTATATAATACGCCAACAGCGCTTTATTTAATGTTACTTGAGAATTAGATTTTAAATGAACATTTATTTATCAATTAATTTATTTCAATTAAAATATTCCTTAATAATAATAACATCGTATATTGTTTCATCGTATTATACAATCCGACAAAGTTTTTAAATTATAACAACATTTTATTTACGTTCGATCACGTACGTATTTTTTTTTTATTTAAAAATAACGAATTTAGCGCCTTTTCTCTTGGCGTTGGAACAGCTGTGCAAGCAGACGACACGATGCTCGCAACCACGTGATTCTAACGTTCGTCTAGTAAAATAATTATTTTCAATAATACTTTGTCTATTCTTATTTAAATAATAAAAGGACGAATACGTAAATTAATTTAAAATAATTTAACATAAAAAATAAATCTATTTTTATGAATATTTTCCATTCAATTGAATTTCACGAATATGAAGCACGTGCTTGACTAAAAGAGCGATGAGTTTAAGGTGACGCATGCGCATTAGACTTCTTTTAACTTTCGAATTCAAATAATCGTATGGCGCGAAACGACACTACGCATCAGCATTGCGAATACATCATTAATTTGGTAATTTATTTTTAACCATTTTTACAAAATCGATAAATCATTAAATAATACTTTCGAAATACTAAATATTCGTGTATTCGATCAATTAAAAATTTGACTACTACTAATAATAATAATAATAAAAAAAAAAGATAATGAAATAAGAAAGATAATATAATAAATTTTGGATTAAAAGAAAGAGAAAGTCAATAATATATATATATATATATAGGCTCATAAAAGCAGGTATATTTTATAATTTAACTGATTTCTAGTATCGATGATGTTATGCGTCTATGAGACTTTACTTTCAGGTTCGAATGTTAAATATGCTGGTAAACTTTCTCGTACAAAAGTCGAAAGAGTTAGGATTTTGAAATTCTTCGGATGACTTTAAATGACACGCCTTGCTTAGCCATAGATCGGTCGACTAGCTTGTTCGTATTACGTAAGCTTTGAGCAAATGTTCATTCCCTTTTTACTATCTAGAAATATTCTTTGGATTCTTAACGTAATGGTCAATAATATTCAATTGGTAAAGGAGAAAGAATTGATTCTAAGGATGGGGATTCTCCTACGAAATTTGTCGAGAACCTTTCTTCTCATAAGTAGGCTAACTCATTTATGAAATATCTTTGACGTGTGTGTGTGTGTGTGTGTGTGTGTATATATATATTTCTTGACTTTCTCGTGGCTTGTTCGATTATACGTTGTATATTTCTTTTTTTTTAATTTTTTTCTCTCTTGGATTATTGTAATTGAAAATTTTGTTGAGATAATAAAATTATACCAACATCCTGTTCAGATATTTATATAATATCGTCTGATTTGATTTTGGCAAATTTGTTTTCCTAAATAATTAATTTGAATTTATATTATTGCTAAGGCTATTAAAATAGCTAATAAAAAAGAGAACATAATCCATAAATGTTGCTAATCTTCTTTCAGGTATTTCCCAATTAGTAGATTGGGATTCTACTGATGGAAGAATATTCTATATTTAGAATGTTGTATATGCAACATTTTATGTTTAATTTCTTTTTTAAATAAAAATGATCGTTACGTTGCTTTCTTAAAAATTGATTTAAAGATTATTAAAAAATCATTATTATCCGTCATTAATCTTTCGTCATTTCGAGTGATTATAATTTTGTATTATATTCTTTAAAACTTGATCCATTCTTTAGTTTAAATCGAATAATAAAAAAATCCTCGAATATTGTCATATTTTATTTGTAAAAGATAAACAAGAAAAAAAAAAGAAAAGAAAAAAAAAACAAAAAAGAAGAGAAAAATATTAGAAAGTATGCAAGATATTTTTCTGTTTCGAAATATACCGTAATTATACTTATATTCTTTTATTATCGTTTAGGTTAAACGATTCCCTTGATGTAATAACACGTAAGATTCTCATAAGCATTACATGTAACAATACAGGATAATTATTGCTCGTTTAAAGTGCGTCACGTTAACTCGTTTTGTGTGTGTTGAAAATGGATTATTAAAATGCATTGCAAAGTATAATACATCGTTATTATTTATTATACTTTGTGTATTATTTTTAAAATAATGTATAATAATTTTATTTTTCATTATTATCTTAAATATATAAATATCTAAAATTAGATATAAACTGTATATATATATATATATATATATATGTACTAGGGGTGCCTCGTCACGCGTTGCTGTGGCTCACAATCAGTCCGATACACACGTCTTTAAGTCAACTAATTAAGGGACCCTGTAGGAGGGACGCGCCAAAGAATTTTGAGGGACAGGAACTTATGTAGTCACGTGATTGCGCGCGAATCAATCAAACATTTGAAATAGTCTAAAAGTTATATATAATATAGCATATAGTTATATATATAGCAACACCAGCAATATGTATGGCGTGTCCCTCCTAGAGGATCCCTACAATGAATTACCTTATACCGCCATTTGTTAGAATCTTATCGAACTAACAGAGATAATCATGACTCTTTGTTAATAAACAAATAATTGCGATTATAAATTGAGATATAAACTATCCTATCTTTCAAGTTGAATGAAACTGTACACAGTGTGTAAAATTTGATTCAAATCGGTTCAATAGTTTAGGAGTCCATTGCGGACAAACAACGTGACACGTAATTTATATATATTAAGATTTCCTATCTTTTAAGTTGGATGAAACTGCACACAGTGTGTAAAATTTTATTCAAATCGGTTCAATAGTTTAGGAGTCCATTGCGGACAAACAACGTGACACGTAATTTATATATATATATATATTGAGATATATCACTACTACGAATTATTTATATCATTGATCATATTACACTTGTAAAATATTCTTCTAACTTTGATACGTTGAATAATGCAATAATCAAAAATTCCCAAAATAAAGACGAACCTATCGACGAATCAAAAAAAAAGAAAAAAAGAAGGAGAAGAAAGAGAAAAATTATGAAAAAAAAGATGTCAATCACGTTTTGTACTTACCGTTTTGCATGTAACTCACGTGAAATATCCTATCACAAACTAAATCGAATCTATTCTTACATATGTTGATATAAATTCCATGGGTTTTTTCTGTTCATTCATGCAGGTAACGTTCAGTTTGACGCACTAGTATGACAATGATGATTCATCTGTTAAGTTCGTGAATGGTGAAGCCGATTTTAATGTGCTGAAATAATATTTGCCATAAATCACGATCTCTCTTTTTATCTAATATTTTTCTAATTAATTATAATCCAACGTTATCTTAAAATAGAAGCTTACTTGCAAATGCTTTTGTGGAGTAACTTTGCTATGGCAAAGTAGAAAATAAAAAAATAAGAAGTAACATAAATACTTATACGCGAAAAAATTGAAGTATTTTGAGCTTTAATAATTAAAAAAAAAAAAAATAATAAAATAAATCTCTTCATTTGTTTTAAATAGAAATGAGTTTGACGTTAAAAGACATAACAAAACTTTTTACATATTGATCATGAGATAATAAAATAAATTTATTAGAAATAACATTTATAATTAAAATATTAAATATAAATATTTTTAATTTTAGATATTTGTATTTAATTAAATTAAATTAATTTTAAATATTAAATATAAATATATCTAATTTTAGATATTTTCATTATATTAAATTAAATTAATAAATTAAATAATTAATATAAAATATAAAAGTATTAAATAGTAAATATAAATACCCTAATTTTAGATATTTTAATTAATTTATTTAAATTAAATTAATTTTAAATATTAAATACAAATATATCTAATTTTAGATATTTTAATTAATTTATTTAAATTAAATTAATTTTAAATATTAAATATAAATATATCTAATTTTAGATATTTATATTTACATTTAAACTTTATAGGGATTCATATCTAAATTACAAATATTAAATATTAGTAAAAAACAAATTAATTATTATTTAAATAATAATTAATTAATTATTAATAATTATTAGTAAAAAAAAAAAAATAAAAAAATATTAGTACCCACCTAAATTTAAATAATTTGTTAGAAACTTTTTTTTATCTTTTTCTTTTTTTTTTTTAATTTAAATTTATCTTTCTATTCGCACAAATGAGTTTAAATAAATTTGAAAAGTTTCGAACCCCCCTCTTCTCTTCTCTTCCCTTTCTCATAGAAGTACTTCTATTTTTTTTTTTTTCGTTCTAATTCACATTTATTTATAAATCATTCTTTTATATTCATTTTACAATTAAATTATCTAATTAATTTGTTTCTCTGGTTGCAAAAAAAAAATAAAAGGAGGATGGGGTTTTCCCTAGACAATTTCTTCCGTAATTTCTTAATTTAATGCAAGTCAATTCCACTTGCATTTTGATTAAGTCATAAACACACCCACATATGTATGTATGTATGTATGTGTGCGTATGTCGAAGGAGACATCACAGCATGCATATTCGATCATTATGTATAGATATTTTCTTTCTTTTTACTCCATCTTGAAATTTCTCATTAGAAATCCTGTCGCGAATGAATACTACTCGTAGATTCGTTTTTAATCCGTCAACTTCCAAGGATATTTTTTTTTTTTTTTTTATCCTTTTCCTGCTTCCCCTTTTTCTTAAAGGAAAAGAGTAATTCAATCATCTTGTTTCAATTTGTAAATAAATTTAACTTGAGAATTGTTCATCAATGAAGAAGTTTTTTTTTTTTGCATTTGCATCGATTGTGTATCGTCCTTGGGGGTAAAAAAAAGAAAAAAAGAAGAAGAAGAAGAAGAAGAGAAGAGAAAAAAAAAAAGGAATGAAGTTACGTTCATCCTTGATCATTTACTTAGTTGATATAATCTTCACGAAGTTGAAAATAATTTATTTATCATTCATCATCATCATCATCAATATCATTTTCATCATTATCATTATTATCATTATCATTTACTCGTATTCTCTTCTATTTTATATTTATATAATATAAACAGGATATATAATCATTGAAATGAACTCATAGATATTTACTATTTATAAATTGGAATCTTTATTATCTTGTGATCTATTATAAACGATGAAGTATTATTTATTTCATCATTGATCGAAAGAACTATACTTTAGGAATTAATTATAAACAAGAATAAAAAACATTGAATAAATTTTAATAATTATTATTAAATAATAATATAGAAGTTAATAAGTAAAAATATATATTTGGTGCATATAAATGAAATAAAATTAAATTATAAAGGTTTGAAATAAAATAGAATATAATTATAATAATTATAATTATAATGTAAAAGATAATAATTAAAAATATATATAATAAATAAAATATATTAAAAATACAATATAT